>OZ010797.1:298584122-298669312 GCA_963932465.1 Maratus speciosus
TTATTTATTTATTTATTTTTATTATTTATTTTATTTTATTTTATTTTATTCTAATCTATCTTCTTTATTTGTTTGTTTATTTGTTTTATTTATTTATTTTTTATTTATTTTATTTTAATTTATTTTTTTGTGTATGTGTGGGTGGGAGAGGGGGGAGTAGCATTGTACAATCAGGCACCACCAGTCTATCCAACAGTTTAATGAAGTACTATGATTAAACTTATCCAGACGGAACATAGCTGAAATTTTTATAGATAGATTTTTTTTTTTTCGTATTTCGTAAAATTAAGGTTTTGAACAAAAAATTATTGTTTTTTTTCGGTGCCGTAGACGTGTGTTTAACTCGTCTATCCAGCGGTTTAATGAAATAGGCAAAACCTTTTAAGATGGAAAGTGTCCACAACTAAATCTGTGTAAAACAAAAAATAAACGCGGCAGTGCATCACTAGATTCGTTTCGAAAATCTTAAAAAAAAAATAAACTTTTTGAAGATTTACCTGTCGCTTAATAAATAAAAACAACATTACAAAAATCGAATCTAAATAAATTAAAATTTGAACTTGTTTTTCTTAATTTTTTCACTCTTCTATTTAATTCAACATTCAAATTTCATTAAAATAAAGATGTGCTTTGACGCGGCGTCACTGAAAACATGAAATAATCTGTCATCGTACATTATAAAACTCAAAACACACGCAAACAAAAGGAACTTCCTGAAAAAAGAAAAATTCCCCTTTTTAACCCTGAAAAACGGCGATCGTGGTTGGATTGGAGGTCCCGTCCTCGGCTCTGAAGAATCGATAAAGATTTAAGCCGAAATAAAGAGTAATGGAACATGGAGTGGAAGCTTCAGTTTCGGATGCAAAGGTTATGTTAAACTTGTTAAAACAGAAACCTGCCTATAATAGACACCTTGTTGAAACAAAAAATATTTTTTATTTATTTTATTATTTATTTATTTATATTATTTATTTATTTTTACTATTTATTATTATTTATTATTTATTATTTATTTATTTTTATTATTTATTTATTTTTACTATTTATTATTATTATTGTTTATTATTTATTTATTATTATTTATTATTTATTTATTTATTTATAATATTTATTTTATTTTATTTTATTTTATTTTATTCTAATCTATCTTCTTTATTTGTTTGTTTATTTATTTATTTTATTTATTTTTTATTTATTTTATTTTAATTTATTTTTTTTGTGTATGTGTGGGTGGGAGGGGGGGGGGGGGGAGTAGCATTGTACAATCAGGCACCACCAGTCTATCCAACAGTTTAATGAAGTACTATAATTAAACTTATCCAGACGGAAACTTTCTGTAAC
Organism: Maratus speciosus; assembly: GCA_963932465.1. Taxonomy (NCBI): domain Eukaryota; kingdom Metazoa; phylum Arthropoda; class Arachnida; order Araneae; family Salticidae; genus Maratus; species Maratus speciosus. The sequence continues at coordinate 298,585,464 of OZ010797.1, forward strand.
ATATCTGAAATTTTTATAGATAGAATTTTTCTTTTTTTCGGATTTCGTAAAATTAAGGTTTTGAACAAAAAATTATTGTTTTTTTCGGTGCCGTAGACGTGTGTTTAACTCGTCTATCCAGCGGCTTAATGAAATTGGCAAAATCTTTTAAGATAGAAAGAGAAAGTGTCCACAACTAAATCTGTGTAAAAAAAAAAATAAATGCGGCAGTGCATCACTAGATTCATTTCGAAAATCTTTAAAAAAAAAATAAACTTTTTGAAGATTCACCTGTCGCTTAATAAATAAAAACAACATTACAAAAATCGATTCTAAATAAATTAAAATTTGAACTTGTTTTTCTTATTTTTTTCACTATTCTATTTAATTCACCATTCAAATTCCATTAAAATAATGATTTGCTTTGACGCGGCGCCACTGAAAACATGAAATAATCTGTCATCGTATATTATAAAACTCAAAACACACGCAAACAAAAGGAACTTCCTGAAAAAAGAAAAATTCCGCGTTTTAACCCTGAAAACGGCGATCGTGGTTGGATTGGAGGTCCCGTCCTCGGCTCTGAAGAATCGATAAAGATTTAAGCCGAAATAAAGAGTAATGGAACATGGAGTGGAAGCTTCAGTTTCGGATGCAAAGGTAATGTTAAACTTGTTAAAACAGAAACCTGCCTATAATAGACACCTTGTTGAAACAAAAAATACTTTTTATTTATTTTATTATTTATTTATTTTTATTATTTATTTATTATTATTTATTATTTATTTATTATTATTTATTATTTATTAATTTATTTTTATTATTTATTTTATTTTATTTTATTTTATTTTATTCTAATCTATCTTCTTTATTTGTTTGTTTATTTATTTTATTTATTCATTTTTTATTTATTTTATTTTTATTTATTTTTTGTGTAGGTGTGGGTGGGTGGGGGGGGGGGGGGGAGTAGCATTGTACAATCAGGCACCACCAGTCTATCCGACAGTTTAATGAAGTACTTTGATTAAACTTATCCAGACGGAACCTGTCTGTAACATAGCTGAAATTTTTATAGATAGATTTCTTTTTTTTTTTTCGGATTTCGTAAAATTAAGGTTTTGAACAAAAAATTATTGTTTTTTTCGGTGCCGTAGATGTGTGTTTAACTCGTCTATCCAGCGGTTTAATGAAATAGGCAAAATCTTTTAAGATATAAAGTGTCCACAACTAAATCTGTGTAAAACAAAAAATAAATGTGGCAGTGCATCACTAGATTCGTTTCGAAAATCTTTAAAAAAAAATAAACTTTTTGAAGATTTACCTGTCGCTTAATAAATAAAAACAACATTAAAAATTTTGAATCTAAATAAATTAAAATTGAACTTGTTTTTCTTATTTTTTTCACTATTCTATTCAATTCACCATTCAAATTTCATTAAAATAAAGATTTGCTTTGACGCGGCGTCACTGAAAACATGAAATAATCGTTCATCGTACATTATAAAACTCAAAACACACGCAAACAAATGGAACTTCCTGAAAAAGGGAAAAATTCCGCTTTTTAACCCTGAAAAACGGCGATCGTGGTTGGATTGGAGGTCCCGTCCTCGGCTCTGAAGAATCGATAAAGATTTCAGCCGAAATAAAGAGTAATGGAACATGGAGTGGAAGCTTCAGTTTCGGATGCAAAGGTAATGATTTTGTTAAAACATAAATCAATCATTAATAGAAACCCTTTTGAAACAAAAATATTTTTTATTTTATTATTATTTGTTTATTATTTATTTATTTTCATTTATTCATTTTATTTATTTATTTTATTTTATTTGGGGAGAAGGGGTGTGAATTGTACAATCAGGCACCACCAGTCTATCCAACAGTTTTATGAAGTACGATATTTAAACTTGTTGAGACAGAATCTGTGTATAACTTAACTGAAAATTTTATAAAAAGAAAAATGATCTCCCCCCCCCCCCCTCTCCCCCGATTTCATAAAATTAAGGTTTTGAACGAAAAATTATTATATTTTTCGGCGTTGTAGACCCGAGTTTCGCTCGTCTATCTAACGGTTTAATGAAATAGATAAAACCTTTTAAGATGGAAAAGTGTCTATAACGGAAATCTATACTATAAACGAAAAATAAATGCGGCAGTGAAGTTCCTATCACTAGATTCGTTTAGAAAATCTTTAAAAAAAATAAGTAAACTTTTTGAAGATTTATCTAACGTTTAACAAATAAAAAAAATTGCATAAATCGAATCTAAATAAATAAAATGAAATTTGAATTTTTTTTTACCCGCCTGCCAAGTAGGGTTATGTGTTTCACGCGTATCTGGGTATGTGGATTTCTTTATACTCTCGAAACATCCCAACGGCTAGAGGGAGTTTAATGAATGAGGTCTCTATCGATTCGTCTTAACCGCCCGATGGTAATAGGCTAGCTTTTGTTTTTATCAATTCAAAATGGCAGCCGTAAAATACAAAATAGCGGTTGAGACGAAAAAAAAAATTACGCACCCTATTGAGTGGCATATCATTGGATATGTCTTTCAAAATGAAGACGATGTTTCATTGACTATTTTACAGTCAGAAGCTATATTTAAATATTACACAACCTGGAAGTTGTGTAGGTATTATCTCTTTTCTTTACTGCAACTCTAACCTTCATAGGCATCTTATAGGCCTCATCAAAACAATGTTTATAGATAGGAACTAACAATTAAACACAACTTAAAAGTCATCAATACAAGTAAATAAAAAAAAAATGGGTAAGTAATATAAAAAATAGTTCCACATTGATAAGAAATAATTAATTAGTTCGCTCTTTACGCAGTCGGGTTTTTTGATTTTTTAAATTTAATTACTTTATTTTCTAATTTGTTCACTATTCTATTTAATTCACTATTCAAATTTCATTAAAATAAAGATTTGCTTTGACGCGGCGTCACTGAAAACATGAAATAATCTGTCATCGTACATTATAAAACTCAAAACACACGCAAACAAAAGGAACTTCCTGAAAAAAGAAAAATTCCGCGTTTTAACCCTGAAAAACGGCGACCGTGGTTGGATTGGAGGTCCCGTCCTCGGCTCTGAAGAATCGATAAAGATTTAAGCCGAAATAAAGAGTAATGGAAACATGGAGCGGAAGTTTCTGTTTCGGATGTAATAATAACACGCTTGGTGGATTCAGGAACTTTAAATGCATTTCACTTTTCCCTTTATTTTATCTTAAATGTATTTGTTATAGTGTGACAAATGCTGCTGCATTTTGAATAGTTCTACTGATCTAAACAGGACCGACGTCCACTTTAAAGCAATGAAAGAAAGTTTCGGGATTTTCAAAGATAAAAAAAAAAACAAGTAAGAAAAATCATGCTTTAAGCATAGACTATGAAACACTTTCCAACACTTCCTGAATGCTTTAACAAAACTTCGTTATTTAGGGAAATAAGGTATACAAGTGAACTAAGTAAACATTTTAGAAAACGAATAAAACATTTGAAAAACGGATTTCAGCAGTTACCGTTCCTAGCAAATATGTATTCAAATTCTTTTGAACGGCCCTGTATTTGATCTGTAGGTTGATATATATATATACTATATAATGGGGAAATTTAGTTTAGCAAGAAAACATATAACAGGTTGAAATTTCTCTTTCAGCAATTTATACTGATAAATGGAAACATATTTGTATACTTTTGCACAACCCTGTAGTTAATCTAGTACCTTTATTACACGACACTATTTAGCTAAAGTTTAATGCAAAGTAAAACACTCTTAAAACTACTGGAATCACATTTCCAGAAATTAACATTTATAGACGGCCATGTATCCAATTCTTTCCATGACTATGTATATCATTTTATCTATGTTCTAGAAACATTTCTTAGTAAAGTAAATGCAGTTCAGCGTAAAAATGCATAACTCATTTAAAAACCACCTTTAAGCAATTTGCAATCATACCCAGTAAACATTTTGAATTCTTTTGTGTAGACCTGTATATGAATTACAGCATTTACACACACCATATACAATGCACAAATATAGTGAAACATAAAAGCACATAACGTAATTAAAAATGCATTTCCAGCAATCATCGCTACTGTACAGTACTTCGGATACAATATAGTATCTGAAATCTTTTGTGTGTCCCTGTAAATGCTATGCACTTCGTATTATACATGAAATAAGTTATAGTAAACCTCATCGACGTATGTCAATTTGATTATACATGAAATAATTTAACATAATTAAAATACGCCGGAAAAAATTCCCTCATCCCTATATCATTATGTAACGGAATTCTCTTGTATGGCCCGGTAAATGAATAATAACTATTCTTTGCACCGCATATTCTACAGAATGAATATTTTAGTGCACTTGATAAATGCATATCAATTTTATTGGGTTTGAAAGCATGTAACATCATTCAAAATCATTTAAACGATTTCCCCCCATAGGCCGTAATGTAACGGCAAACTTTTGACTGTCCCTGTAAATAAACTAAGCATACTACAAACTTCATTTCAAATAGGGTTCGTGCTATGGTGGAGGTCACTAACATCCAAAAATTTCAGAACGATCCGAGTATATTTACGGGAGTTAGAGCGCGGACAGACGGACAGCAAACCGAAGTCTGTTGAAAAGTGTTAAAAACATCTTTTAATTACATCGGAAGGCCGGTATAAGCGAAACGGCAGAATGCTCAGAGTCCTCACATTTATTGGAACTATGACAGACGTCATATATTGGGGTATTATTTATTATATTAATAAAAATTAATGCTTTTTAGGGTTTCGTTCATCTGACGAAACCCTATTCGTCTCACCCTCTGTCTGTCACAGAGCCTGTTCTCAGAAACTATATACAGTCGTCAACATTTAAACGAATATTGACGGTTCCAGAAATAATATTCCATTAAGCGGGGTATTTGATTAAACGGGGAATCATAACTGTAATATTTAATGAGTAATAAAAAGGTAAAACAATCATCTACGATATATTTCATTAAGAGCATAATAAATCGTTAATAGAATAACTTAAACTAAAATAAATACAAATGCTAATATAAAGTAAATACGTATTAATTTAATGCCAGTACATACATTTATATGGTTTACATCACAATGCAGCTCGTTTGAATTGGGTCAAAACTTTGATACTTCTAATTTAGGTAACTTATACTGCCTTAAAAAATTGTTTAAATTGGTTTGTTTAAGTGGAATCTTAAAGGAGTAAATATCGAGTTATTTTTCGAATGAGTGCAAAATATCACAATTACCATCTCGAATCTCGAAGTGAGGGCGCATTGCCTGGTTAACAGCAAGAAGTGATGTGAGGGAATCAAGGTGGGGAAATCATTTGACCTGACCATGTCCATTATACGCCTGCTGGCCGAAATCATTGTAGGAAATACTGAAAATTTGTTTTCAGCGTACAGGAACTAAAAATGACAAAAGGTGAAAGGAAATTCCAGCTGAAACGTGCTTTCCGCGCCTATTTTCAAACATCGGTCACACAGTTGTTATTCGATTAAGCGGGGACGTTCGTAAAATGTATTTGGTTTAAGCGGGGGAAAATAGTATAGAACCAATAGGAATAAATTCGGTTCCGGAGTATTCTATTCAAATAAGCGGGGCATTCGATTATCCGTGACCCGATTAAGTGGGGAGGACTGTATGTTGGAGACTTTGAAAAAGTCTTATATTTAACTCTCTGGGCTCTAACTTGTGTATTTTAAACATTGAGCCCCTAATTAAGTTGAAGACATGAAATTTTGCATACTTATAGCTGAACACTTGGGATCACACGACAAATCGTAAAAATTTCAAAAAGTCTTATATTTACCCCTCCAGTCTCTATCGTGTATTTTAAACAATTTTTCTAACTCAGCCCCAAATTATGTTGGAGACATGAAATTTTGCATAGTTATACCTGAACACTTGCGATTATACGACAAATCATAAAATTTTCAAAAAGTCTTGTATTATTTACCGCTTCCGGGCTCTAACTTGTGCATTTTAAGCAATTTTTCTAACCTTCCCCCCTTTTCACCCGGGGGGCACTTTTCTAACTTTTGCCGACACCCCTCATGTGATATATCATTGCACAGCCCTTTAACCACTCTTTCATATTATGCACCATAGCCTTACATATTTCAGTTCCACTTTTTACCGCCAGGGGGAGCATACCTATCTCGGGTGCTGGATGCCCGATCCCCCTCACCTAATATATCTACGGATAGGTTGTAAAACGTAGTTTCATTCGGTTAGAGGTTTTTTAGAATAGGGGGCGCCCCTTGGTTGCGAAATGTGGAACTAACAGATTATGCAAAAGGATAAAGTGTTTTGAAAGGAATATTAAACGAAACCCTCTGTGCGATCTGTAATCACACTTACCCACTTGTTCTAAATTTATTTTCCTTATTTCATTTAAACGCCTTCATTCAAAAAGCTTGCTTAATATTTCTGCAACTTAAGCACGTATTTCATTATTTTTTAAGTAAACTGGAGCTATTTTTCTATATTTATCTTGTTTACACTTGTAAAAAACATTTTGTTTACATTGAAAAAAAAAATGAAATCATAAAAAGTAATAAATTAAAAAATTTCATGCATAAAGCTTTCCGAAAACTCTCGGGATTCTTTAATATTTCCCTCCCAAAAAACCGGGTTTATTCCCGGCATTAAACCCGGTTTTTTTCAACCTTTGCAACTCTACATACACCTATGCACACACCTATGCAACGCGCAGAAATTTTAGTTAAAACTCCGAGCTGATATATAAGAAATTAATGTTTCATTCATGCCAGTATAAAAGTCAGTTTCCAGAGCTGACAACATAGTACTTCCTTTTCATGCAAGTAATAAACATATTGTCATTTAAATACTGCTCAACCCCTATTATTCGACCTTGCAGACTGACATTGTCACCTACAAACTAGATAAAAAACATTTTTTTCCCCTTTGTTGACAAAACGAAAGACTGAATGAAAACAGAAAATAACATAAAACCATTGAAATGCTAAATGGAGAAAAAAGAGAGAACGAACCAAGAGTACAAGTGTTGTTGTTCGGCAATGAAATAATAGAAATGGAAACGATATTACGTGCTTTGTCCCGGTAATCACGATCAAGTCTAGCCAGTGTATGTGAATAATAAAAGAAAGTTGAAAGAGTCGACTAAGTGATAAACACATAAAACATTTCGAAGACAGATTTGCTACTTTGTTTTTGTTCCGGCTTAGATTCATAAAGTGACTCTAGAGGGTACGGTGAATAGTCATTTGCATAAGTTTACTCTTTAGAGGAGATTATCTGAAATAATTAAATGGTGTTAAAATGGAGTTTAGTTTTATAGTTTTACTTTGTAGCAGTCTAAATAAAAATTAAAAGTATTAATGACTTTTGGGGATGCGAAAAACTTTATGTGAAAAAACGCAACTTTTTAAATACAGAAGTATGTAAAATGAAGGGAACTTAATGTGAAAAATCGGAAGAGTTTACGTTTTTTTCTGAAAATTACGGAAATTTCACAGCAAAATAACGGAATCAAAATTCCTGAAAAACAAGGAAAATATTTAGTAAAAAAGGCGAAAAAAATGGAAGGTTTAGAAATAACGGAAGTTTTCCTAAAAATTGCGAAAAAATAATTTTTCCGTTAAGTTACGGAAATAGTACTGGCATCCTGATTGTCAGTACAATTTCCGTTTTTTCAGGATTTTTTTTTCTTTTTACAGTGAGTGAAATAGCGTTAAAATAGAGTTTTGTTCAACAGTTTTACTTTGTAGCAGTCTAAATGATAATTAAAAGTATGAATGACTTTTAGGGATGTGTTTTAAATCAGTTGTTGTAACTGTAGTAACTCCTCGCCCCCCCCTCCCCCACACACACACACAATTTTTTTACATCCTACAGATTTGGTATTTCCGGGCCTACATTTCTGAACTTGGTCTGTGGTACAATGAATAGTCATTAGTGGTGTATTTACTCACGTAAATGAGACCAGTAGACCCGTGCAAGGTGCAAGTGTACAAGTGTTGTTATTCGGCAATAAAATATTAGAAATGGAAACGATATTACGTGCTTTTTTCAGGTAATCACGATCAAGTCTAGCCAGTGTGAATAATAAAATAAAGTTGAAAGAGGGCACTAAAAGTGATAAACACATAAAACATTTCGAAGGCAGATTTGCTACTTTGTTGTTGTTCCGGCTTAGATTCATAAAGTGGCTCTAGGGTACGGTGAATAGTCATTTGCGTAAGTTTACGGTTTAAAGGAGATTATGTGAAACAACTCAATGGTGTTAAGATGGAGTTTAGTTCTATAGTTTTACTTTGTAGCAGTCTAAATTATAATTGAAAGTATTAATGATTTTTTGGGATGTGTTTTAAATAAGGATCGGCCGAAACAGGTTTTTAAGACCGAAACCGAATTTCGGTAATCTTCTTATTTTCGACCGAAAACAAAAATGCCCAAAACTTTTTTTTTTTAAGTAATTAGGACATAAATATACATAATTATTAATAAATTATATGTGTAATTATACGTGTGGCCCAAGTTGGCTCTCTGTGCCTCTGATAAGAACATTTTATTTTCATAAAAAGAAAAAAAAAATGTTACGTTAAACTAACTACATGTGTGTGTGTAAAAAATTAATATATGTATATGTCTGTGGGTATAGAAGTCAAAAACGATTTGTACACAAATCGTTTTTGATTAATTTTCTCGCTTTTCCTAATTATTTTATTATTTTAATGCATTATGTCGGCAGTGGTAGACTTTCTTTGGCAAATTTGCTAGTCTATTATCTGTCTATATATATATATATATATATATATATATACTACGCTATCGTACGTGGCACAGAAATCGCGATTATTTGTTAATTGTTGAATGACAACGCCCGAATGAAACGTATCTCATTCGTTATTGAACAGCATTTAACGCATCTCCATACCTATAAGGGGGTTACCATAGGGACCCTATTCTGTTCTCAAATTGCGCCAACTTGGCGATATACCGCCATTTGGAAATCAAATGGAGTGCCAAAAGTGACACCAGCTTGGCGATATCTCTAATACTTCTCCAAATTCCCATAGACTTCCATTGTATACCAATAGGGTTTACTTGCTTACAGAAAATCAACAAATTGAGATATTTTAATGCAATAAAAACTAATATTAGCTTAAGGGTGTTCTCAAATCCGAAAGGGCAAGTTTCTGACATAAGTTTTAATTTATTTCTGTTCGAAAATGCATGAAACTAGCTGGTGTTGTTGTTCAGAAACTATGTCACTGAACTGTTTTTTCCATTTTTTTTTTTTGCAAACGCAATAGATTTTTCAGAAAATAGTGTCAAAGTGGGCGTTTTGAATCGAATTTCCGCGCGAAGGAACAAAGAACATTCAAAAGCGGCGAAAAACGTGTTTGTCTCGTGATCGAAATGGCTTATAACTCAATATGCAATTGATTGATCAAAAAATGGAAAAAACAGTTCAATTCCAAATCGCTTCCATGTCCAGGCTTTCCAATTTTATACCTTTCCGTTAAAAAATGAATTTGTAAATGTGTCAAAACGTTTTGCACTTGTTGAGCAGAGCAGTTAAGAACAGCCTTAAGGGATTATATTTAAGGAAGCTCAAGTAAATTAAATTATGAATAAAAGTAACCTGATACAATGCTTAGCATGCTTTCCCAAACATAAATTTTAAGGGAGACCAAAATGGTCGCCAAGGGCGGCTAGTATGGAAAAATTCATTTATTTTGCGACATGTAGTGTTCCGCCGATTGACGATTTGACATCCACATGTCACTTTCGTTTTTCAAATATCCATTATCATTTGATATCTACATTCCATTTTATGTTTCAATTTATGATTAAGGCTGTTCTTAACTGCCCTACTCAACAAGCGCAAAACGTTTTGATACATTTACAAATTCAATTTTTAACGGAAACGTATAAAATTGGAAAGCCTGGCCATGGAAGCGATTTGGAATGGAACTGTTCTTTTTTTCCATTTTTTGATCAATCAATTACCTATTGAGTTATAAGCGAATTTAATCACGTGACAAGCACGTTTTTCGCTCGCTCTTGAGGGCTCTTTCTTCCTTCGCGCGGAAATTCGATTCAAAACACCCACTTTGACACTATTTTCTGAAAAATCTATTGCGTTTGCAAAAAAATGAAAAAAAAAAGCTCAATGACATAGTTTCTGAATAACAACACCAGCTAGTTTCATGCATTTTCGAGCAGAAATAAACTAAAACTTATGTCAGAAAGTTGCCCGTTTGGATTTGTTAACACCCTTAAGTTATAGCTATTTTTATTTTATCTGGCATCAAGTATCTTTCATTTTGTTTTTGTTTCATGTTACATTGAAATTTCCTATAGGTTTTATTTGGTACTAGCTAGTACCCGTCGAGATTTGGCGGTAAACAACTTAAATGTTTCATTAAATAAATGCTAATTTTTAATTAGTTACTTTTAAATTAATTAAGTATTGAAATTTTGATGAATTGCTACATTGTATAAGTTGTATGAGATATTGTATAAGTTGTTCCTGTAGATTTAATCCTTTATCTACTGATGGTACTTACAAGTACCATTAAAATAACTTGTTATAAAATTCATTTAATGCATCGATTAGTTGTAATACAGTTTAGAAGTTGAGTTTTTAGTTGAGCTACAGATGCATCACCTTATCTTGTTCCAAAATCATTATTGGTCATACAAAACAAAAATATTTTTAAAAGGATGATTTCTTTTGCGTTTGCATCTTTTCAGCTTTCTTGGCGTTGGGGGATGGGGTGGGGGAGTTCAATTCGGAAATATTTCTATATTTCTATTGTAAGAACATTATATTTGACATTTCCTAATTCTACAAAATACTAAGAAAAATATTTACAATAAAAGATTTTAGTGGGGTTTATAAATATTGCACAAAATCCCTATAAATTCAAATTTAATTAATCCTTCTAAATCCTCTAATCCTTTCAAAATCCTTCTAAAATTTATTAAATGATTATGTAAATCTTCTAATGTAGTTTAAAGAATTCACGAAAAATGCTTTAGAAGATAAAATTTTCAGGAATTCATAATTCAGTACATGAAGGGTTAAGGCGGTAGATGGTACTGTCAGTCTAACCTACTCAATGAAGTGAAAGAATTTTAAGCTTGTAATTATAACTAATTATGCATGCTTCTTATAAGAAGTTTAACTAAAAATATTGGGTAGAGCATTTGTTTTTACTTACTACAGTCTATTTTTGAAAAAAATAAATAAATAAATAAATAAAAATAATAGTATTAAGTATTTTCTAATATACATACATATATATATATATATGCAGTCAAATCTCGTTAACATGAACACGCTTAACGTGAATTACTTTTAACATGAATTGTTTTCACAGCCCCCTGTAAAAACGAATACACAGATCTGATACTGATAACATGAATTACTGTTAACATGAACAAAATTTTTGATTCCCTTTGAGGTTCATGTTAACGAGGTTCGACTGTATATATATATATATATATATATATATATATATATATGTTAACTAAACAACCATTAAAAGTTTTCATTAACCTTATTTTTATCAGTCTTATTCTAAAACTCCAATTTAAAACTTGATGCTAATGATTTATAATATATATATTTTTAATTATTTTATTTTACATTTTCATGCATTGTTTAATAATTAAATCATGGCTATCAAGGAAATTTCTTTTGTAGTTCTTATATGAATATTTTTCTTTTTTTTCTGTTTTCATTTTCTTTTTTTTTTAAGGAAAAGAATGACAAACTTTTCTTTGTGCACACACAAATATATATTCTTGATAATGGTTAGAAAATATAGAGAAAATTGTAGATCTGTTCAATTTCTTTTATAGTTCTTATTTGAATATTTTTCTTTTTTTTTCTGTTTTCATTTTTTTTTCTTTTTAAGGAAAAGAATGACAAACTTTTCTTTGTACACACACAAATATATATTCTTGATAATGGTTAGAAAATATAGCGAAAATCGTAGATCTGTTCAATTTATTTTATTGATAATTATAAAAATATTTACACAATTATTCTAATTGGTAAACAATTCATATTAGATGTAAATTTCCAACTGGGCAAAAAATGTCCGGACCAGGATTCGAACCCGGGACCTCCTGGCTGTGCTGTAATCATCAAGGTTAGCTGGGTGAAAAAGTTCGACCAGAATCGTCCGGGATAGCTCAGATGGCAGAGCACTGGCGGCTTCAGCCAGGAGGTCCCGGGTTCGAACCCTGGTCCGGACATTTTTCGCCCAGTTGGAAATTTACATCTAATAAAAAAATATTTTAGTTTAAATATTTTTAATATAAAATTTTACTTTTTTTATGTTGTTGAGTGTTAAATTTTATTTAATTATAAAGCATTTCAATAATAAAAAAATACAAATCATTACAACTTTTCCTCTTGAAATAAAATATGACATTATTGAAATGAGTTATCGCCAAAAACTTTACAGAAATCGTTCCGCTGAGCGTGGGAATCGAACTCACGTTCTCTGCAGAGATTCACAGCTTTAAACTGATGCCTTAGACCTCTGAGCTACCCGTACTTCGCCCTGCTTAACTCTAAAACTAAACGGTTTATAGATTTAATTTTACAAATACGCAGTTATGCCCATTTTGCAGTAACTAAAAATTTGCCTTAGCGTTTTAATATACCGGGTGTTCTAAAAAGGACTGACTGATTTTAAAATTCAATAACTTGCAAACGGTGACAGATATTTAAAAAAACTCTTGCAGGAGCGTTATGTATGATGTCAGGAGTATTTTTACTGCGATTCTCGAATTTAGTTCGAATTACAAACAATAGATGGCGCTGCAAGCAATCTGCGCTCAATCCAGGCCCGATTTTTGACGCACTCAATACATTTTAATCTCATTTTTGGCATGGGAGAAGAGAAAGGCCAAAAAATACATCTTGAATTTAGCGCCTAATACTTGCAGCGCCATCTATTTTTTGCAATTCGAACTAAATTCGAAAATCATGGTAAAAAAACTCCTGACATCATACATAACCTTCCTGCAAGAATTTTTTAACATATCTTTCACCGTTTGCGAGTTATTGAATTTTAAAATCAGCCAGTCCTTTTTAGGACACCACTCAAATTTGTATTCACCATTTAAAAGTAGTTTAACGCGCGATAGATTATTAATGAATATATTTGCAAACTTAAAGTCACGCTTGTCCGATGCAACTTTTCATATGAATACTCGCAGTCTTGACTTGAGGTTCTAATCTCAGTACCCGCGAATAAACAAATCAGAAATTTGTCTTTTAAACGCATTTGTGGTCAAATATTTAGTTTTATCAAAGAAAATTATCGTTTTGCTTTAAATATGACATCATTTTCACTCACTGTTAATCATTTCGCAAAATGTTGAAATGTAAAAGATTTATGAGTGAGAATATGTGTTTTTTTAAAGGCTGATGTCATTTTCTGTTCAATTTTTTTTTTATTTATTTTTATTTGTAATGAGAAAATGGCATCAATAAGGATACAAACAATAAAAATAAATAAACCTGAGCATTTCTCATTTCTCTGCAACAATGGAAGTAATTCAATTGCCACCATTTTGAAGAAATATCTTAAAAAGCTTTAAAAATTAAAAATTAAAAAATAAAAATAAAATATAAAAATGGAAGTAAATGAAAAAATAGCTAGAACAGGCACATCTACAAATGAACAGCTTTCATTTAAAAAAATAATTATCAAAATTGGTTCAGTAGAAAGTTCAGGGCTGATGACTAAAAAAACAGCCTGGTCTTTTAAATATATAGCTCATGGAACCGGTTCACCCCGGAATGGTTATCAACACTTTCCTACACTTGGATTTTATATAAGTAGGTGTGTATGCGTGTATGTCTGCGTGTAAATCACTATACAGTAAAACCTCCCTAAAGCGACCACGTTCCGTTCCAATACAAATTGGTCGCTCCGAGAGGTAGTCTCTTAATAGAGGTCATGTTTAATCTAGATTTTAATTGTTGAAAAAGGGTAACAATTAATGTTACTAAAATTTATTTTTCACATTAGAAAAAAATTTGAAAATTTAAGTATAAAAACAGAAGTTAAATACATAAGCTAATTACTGCAAAGTTTAAAAAATGAATGCACAGACGTTTGCTTTGATTTTAGGGTTTTATCTTTTATTTCCAAATCCTTTCGCAATTCACTAAATAAATACATTTTTTTTTTTTTTTTTTTTTGGTGGGAACAAATAATGACGATTTCATTAATTTATCTATTTCTTTGAGAGTTTCCGGATAGAATAGGGTGGGAAAGTTTATTGACCATCATCCTTAATTTGTCATCCGAATTAAATTCATTGCCTAAAAAGGCACAACTGTGTTTAAGTTACCGGAATAAATAAAAATTCTAAACTTAGTTTAGAAGTTTGATGAATGATGCGCTCTCCGGAATTATTTTTCTACTAAAACCTTCTTCAAGCGACCAGGAAAAAAAATGGAATTTGTTTCATTTTCTTCAAGGAAATGGGTCGTTCATGGAGGGAGTTCAACTGGGATGGTCTCTGAATAGATGTAAAATTAGTATTGAGCCTATGGTAATAAATTTCGTTCCATGAAAAAAATGGTCGTTCAGGGAGGTGGTCGCACAGGGAGGTTTCACTGTATATATAAATGAATAATATTTTTTGCTGGTTCTTTAGCCAACTTTAAAAAATACAACATCTCAAAAATAATAATCCATTGATTGAAAGACTTTGCCTGTAAATCTGTTTTCCCCTTCGAAAGACAATTATTACCCGGAAGCTAGTAAGCTTTCACACTCCTTTATTTAACTTGATTTTTGTATGTACACATGCAATTTCGCAATCGATTTTTCACTGACTTCCTGATAAGCTAGAATTATGAAAAAAATATATACAGGGTGTTCACTCTCAACGGTGTCCAATAGCTAATTCCTAAACCGTTAGTCTTAGACATATAGTTCCAATTTCAAAGAGGTCTTAAATGAAGTAAAGAAGTATTTTAAAAGCGATTTGGGTCAATAGCGATTTCTTGAAAAAATATATGAAATTAAATTTTTTATACGGTTCCCCGGTCCTATATAGTAAAAATATAAGTAAAAATACCCTATTAAACTAAGAAGTAAGACAAAAAGTAAAATGTCCATTCTTCTACGATTAAAACTGACCGAGTACTAATTGTTTAAATTTGAAGCATCTTTATTGCTGTGAAATAGGGGTCATTCAAAAAATTTACAAGAAATATAAATAATCGTCAGATAAAAAAAAAAATAATAATAGTTGAGAGTAAAATTAACATTGCTATATAAATTTGAAATGTATGTTCATTATGACATATTAAAATATATATATATATATAACGTGTACTAAAAATATAAGTTAAAAAATAACAGATTTTATGTTAACCGAAATGATGAATAGCAACAGTCGCAATTCTTCACAAAATGATACATATTTTAAAATGCTATTAGATTAACTAATCTAAAACTTAAATAATAAGTATTAAAGTTATCTTAAAACATGCTCGAAATGACTTTCTTCGGTTGCAATGCAGAAATGTACACGCGAAATAAGTCATTCTAATACTTTAATTTAAGCACTTTGTGTGCGATCCCTCGAAACATGGTCCAACTCATGTGTGTTTAGATGCAGAAAATTGGTAGAAGTTATGTAATTCAAAGTTTCACAATTCGGTCCATTTTAGTATTAGATGAATGGGACTTTTTTGTCTTACTTGTCAGTGTAATAAAAAAATTTTTACTAAATATCACTTATAGGACCGGGGGACCGGATAAAAATTTAAACTTTGTTACTTTTTAAGAAATGTTTTTATGGATACAGACGGCTTTTAAAATATTTTTTTACCTCATTCAAAACATTTTTGTAATTGGAACTACATGTCTATGACTAGCGGTTTAGAAATTATCTATTGGGCACCGTTAAGAGTGGACACTCTGTATATATGTACACAGCTGTGTTTCCTTTGACAATACAACATTTTAATATTTTTATAACTTAATTATGAATTAATAAATTAATTTTTAGGTGTTTTTTGTTAACCGGTGTGGGTAACATATCGCCAAATATTCTTTATGTCAGGGATGAGAGTTCCGACTTTTTGCATACCAGAATAATCTTACAGAAAATGTTGTTCTCTTAAATCGCAAAAATGTCCCTATTAAATGAAATAAGATTTTTTCTAAGATTATACTGATGTACAAAAAGTCGGAAATCTCATCCCTGTTATGGTTATAAAAGTTTACGAGTTATAAAAACAATAGAATTAATAATGCACCAAACCACACTCGCTAAAAATAAGCTAACTGGATGTCAAATTGCAACAATGAATTATTTTAAACACTAAAAAGCAGAAAAGGAAATATAAACAAAAAACAATGGAGTGTAATATGTATTTTTTTAAAGTACACTTTTGTCATATAATAGTTCAATATGAATTTAAATTATAATTATGCACTGAGAAAACAATATAGAAATCCTCAAAAGATAGTTCAATAATAATTTTTTTTTTGTTGTTGTTGTTGATATATCTTTAAAAAGAAACAGAGAAAAAATATATTTTTTAAAATAAATTCTCTAGTTCGCGCTTCATTCAATTCAAACTATTAGTTCACACTCTCCCCATATATATATATATATATATATATATATATATATATATATATATATATATATATATATCTTGTTCAAATTTTCAATCGTTAATAAAATAGTTATTATTCATCCTATCAAGTTGAAATAATTTTTTTTTTAAACTTATACTGGATGACAATTGATGTTAATACAGTTTTTTCAGATATTAATTCATTAATTAAATTTTAATTAATTAATTTTAGTTTTATATGGGAGACAAAATGGCGGCCATTGGTTATTGAAGCATTTAATGAATCTTCATATCTATAAGGGGGGTTACCATAGGGGAGACCCTGTTCTGTCGCCAAATACCACCAAGTTTCTAGCCAACTTGGCGATATATCGCCAAATTAGGCAACCAAAATGAGTCGCCAAAAGTGACGCCAACTTGGCGATATCTCTAATATTTCTCCAGATTCCCATAGGCTTCCATTGTAAACCAATAGGATTTACTTGCTTATAGAAAATCAACAAATTGAGATATTTTAATGCAACAAAAACTAATATTAGCTTAAGGTGTCCGGGACACATTTTAAAATCATTTTTATTTATTGAGTTAAAATTCTGAATTGTTTTGTGATGGTTAACCTTATCATTTGTAAACAAAATCACATGATAAAACTTCTCATAATTAAAAAAAAAAATTATTTAAACTTTATTAAAAAAGTGGGGTAATTTAAAATCCTTATAACTCGAAATATTATTTGTAGAATTTCCTTTTTTTTTCATTTAAATAAACAGAAATATATAAGTTTTAAGTTTGGTTCGGCATTTTTAAAAATATTAATGTATAAAAAAATTAAAAATATTTAACGAAAAAATTTAAAATAAAGTGGTGCAACTTTAAAAAAAAAAAAAAAAAAACATATTTTCAAAAGGAAATATTTTTTTCAAATATGCTGAATCAAAATTAAAGTAAAATAATTGAAAAAGATATGTTCCAAGTTTGAACCCTTTATCTTTAACGGTTCTCGAGTTATAAGAATTTAAATACGAGAAATGGTGAAAAAATCTATCATGAAGAAAAAATCTATCATGAAGAAAACCCATTTTTACAAGAAGTCGTTTCCGTGGCAGCCATTGCTTTAAAGGTAGATATTAAAAACAAGCCAAAACGAAAAAATTAATATTTTTTGTTCTAATTCAGATAGAAAAATGATTTAAATGTCATTTTAAGCTAGAAGAAACAGAGAAAGTTTTAATGAAATAAAATGTTTTTGCGAAATTTGAAGAATTTTGTGTCCCGGACCCCCTTAAGGGATTATATTACATTTTTCTTTGATGACCTAAGTAGGAATTGACTTTAAAAACAAAATTTTTATATTACTTGTTTATTTATTATAGATTAATAATGAATGTGTTGTACAGGAAGAACATTAATTCAGCTATGAAATTAGGCAAGGGTTTTAAGATAAACATCGAATGCTTATAAAAGTGTCTGTGTTTATATTATTTTCATTTTTATACTTATCTTCCTATTTAATGATTTCTTTCAAATTTAAAAATATTTGAATATCGATGAAAATAGCTGATTATTATTATTATTAATAATTACAGCTAAAAATGATTTTTTTTTTTAACTTTATTAATTACCTTTTTCATGCATTTTAATAGGTACGCCTGAATCATCAATACCTTAAAAACAGATATCATAACAACTAAGAAATTGCTCAGCAATGTATACATTGGATGCAAAACATTAAACGAAAAACAAACGAAATTACAAAAATTTGGAGAGTTGAAATATTTTTCCTTGTTTTATTTATTTTTTATTTTTTGCTATTATTTATTTTTTTCATTTATTTGTTATTATTTATTTACTTTTTATTTTTCTATTTTTTTTTTTACGTATATATTGCATGGGAAACATTAAAAGTAAAAAAAAAAAAAAAACTAATTACAAAAATTTTGAGCGATAAAAAAATTTTCTTTGCTTTTCCCTTGTTTTATTGATCTTCATTTATTTTTATTTTTCACTTATTTTTTATTTATTATTTATTTTTCCATTTATTTTATTTTTTGATACACCTGTAAAATTGATATTAACTTTCTATAGGATACAGTGACAGCTAAGGTTCTGGAACGTATACATATACATTAGATCAAAAACAGCAAGAAATTTGAAGATTTTTAGAGCTAAAAATAAAAGCGACCCCTACAAAAATATTCTAGGACATAGTAACAATTAAGATCTTGGTGCAAATACTTATGTATTAAGTGAAAGAACGAGGAATTTAAAAATGTAAAATATTTTGAGGACTAAAAATTAATTTTTCATATGAATTTTTCCCTATACTAATTTGTTATATCAGTAGGATCAATATCTCAAATTTTTATAGAATACAATAACAACTAATAACATCTAATCTAAGAATACAACAACATCTAATAACGTTAGTGTTCATAGGTATGCATTAAGCCGAAAAAAAAAATTTCATTTATAAATTTTTGAAAGTTACTTTAAAAAAAAATTCATTAACTTTTGTTTATAAAATCAATTGTTTATTTATTTATTATTATTATTATTATCCGAGGGGTGAATTGTTTTCTTCCTTCTCTTTTCTTTTCTCTTTTCTCTTTTTTATTCTATTTTATTATTTATTTATTTTTCTCACATACTTGTAAATTTATTACTTCAAAAATTAATATAGGATATAGTGTAGATCTAGATGTCAAATGTACATATATAGAGGGAAAAAAAACTTTGAAACAGAAAATTTTTAAATTAGGCTGAGAGGGGGCAAACATTTTTCTTTCCTTTTATTCTTCTATTCTTATTATCTTCTCATATTTTTTGATACACCTGTAAAATCAATACCTCACAAATTATTCTAAGCTTTAGTAACAACTTATATCATGGCGCAGACATGTATATATTAGGGAGGGAAGAACAACACGTCATTTTTGTGACGGACATACTAAAAGAGACGTCTGGAACTTTTATCGTCTGCACTAATAAGGCGCGCGTCGTCTGGAATTCTTTTTTCCTTCCTCCACCCCTTATAGACGTCCCGTCCGCACACACGCACGAGCATAGAGAGCACAGACATAGTCTAGAGAACTTGCTACTTTGTTTACGGAAATTCGGTCGTCCGGAATATGCTATTTAAAATGCAGACGATTTTAATGTGTTTGTTAGCCAAGCCTTTAGAACAAAATAGAAAGAGGGGCGAAGAGGGAAGCGCAGAGGGATGTGTGCACCCACCTAAGCGGCAATCGACCAAGTCTGTGTCTATCACGTGACGCAGGCTTAGAGAATTTAGTCGGAGAATTGTTACAATGTTTCGATAGAGAAACAAAAAAATACGGGAGTCTGGAAAAATCAAGGTCAAGGTTAAAGGTAAAGGTTGTATAATTAGAAAAAAGCACACGTGTGGAGGATATTGCAGCATTAGAATAAAAATATACCCCTTTTTTTTCCTTTTTTTGTACCTTTCGAATCGAAATTTATATATTAAAGTTTTAGAACAGAAATGTCATCTAATTTGAAACTGAAATAGTAATTTAGATTTATATAATATGAAAGAAATCCGGAAATGAATGAAACAGGAACGAAAAACCATACATCAGGCATAGAAAAGGAAACAATTTCCAATACTAACTGAATATAATTAAGAAATTTAATTTTTCATACAACAAAATGAGATACTTCAATAAACATTTTAACCCTTTCAAGGGCGGTGGTCACACGGTCTAGCTACCTAATTTTGATTCCAAAACTGACAAATGGCGCCAAGAATATTTTAATAAAATTTTGCTTTTGTAGTGAAAGTGCAAAATAGTGGTTTTATATTTTCTAAGAAATTCGTTTGAAAATTCTGCTGCCAGTCAATTATTTCATCACTTTACGAACAGAAATCTTCTGCCCTTGAAAGGGTGAAATAAAATGCACTGAAAACGATTTTTCCTCTTGACTATTATGTAATGGAATTATTTTGTGTATCACTGTAAACGAACTATAAATGCACTTCATTTTCAATAGCAAATGTTCTGTAATGAATCCCACTGAGATATAAAAACTTCATATCAATCCAAGTATATTTAGATTCTTTAGAGCGCGAACAGATAGATAGATAAACCGAATTAAAACCACTTTCCA
Organism: Maratus speciosus; assembly: GCA_963932465.1. Taxonomy (NCBI): domain Eukaryota; kingdom Metazoa; phylum Arthropoda; class Arachnida; order Araneae; family Salticidae; genus Maratus; species Maratus speciosus. Next base: position 298,606,237 of record OZ010797.1, read on the forward strand.
ACTATTTTGGAACATGTTAAAAATGATTAGTTTTCGGCAGTGTACTACATGTCTTTCTCACAGTTTTAAAATTCTGATTTAGTGTCGGTAATTAATTATCCTTTAGCATCAGTAAATATTTATCATTCACCACAGTGTCCCACATATGATATATATTTATTGCTTTCTTAGTGTTAAAATTATCATTTAGTATGAATAATTAATTATCATTTACTAACTATTATTTATCATTATTATAGGAATTTATCATATATACAAATTATATATTACTCAAATTGAAAAAGTATGAATTATTACAATTTTTAGAGAGAAAAACTAGTTGGATGTGCCAATCCCAAAACTTTCTTCTACCTCATATCAATCTCTGTCTATCTCAAAATAAATAGTTTTTCAATATTCTGTTGTATATCAGCTGTTCGCGAATAGTCGGCTTATCAGGATAGAAAGTTTCCGTCGATTCAGGAGCCACCGGTGTACAATAGAGCTATGAAAAATCAAGAAAATTAGACAAAAATCACTATTATAGTGCCCCTTTTTGCAGACTATTTCTAAATTCAGGGAGGACCTTCTTGCCATAGCGAAAAACATACACAAAAAATTTGGTTCAATTCGATGCATAACTTCATACACTTTTCGATGGTACAATATTCAAAATGCACAAATATTGCACAAAAATCGCTATTACAGCGCCTCCTACCGGCAGGTTTTTTTCCAAATTAAGGAAGAACCTGCTTGCCATAGCCAAGAACTTGAAAAAAAAAATTGGTTAAAAAAAATTGGCTATGCATAACTTCATACACTTTTTGATGGTACAGTGGCGACAGACACACGGACATACGGACGGACAGACATTTTCTATAAACATGTTTTTTGGTATCTCTGACCAAAACGTGTAAATCCTACTGAAGATAGTGTCTATTGAATATAGAAGAAAGTAAAAATAGGGTGTCTGGAAAAATCAAAGTAAAGACATAATTAGAAAGGTAGGGTAGACCGGGGTATGTTGACCCTTTACAGCCGATCTTCATAAGATCGGCTGCGTTGACCTTTGAGGCTTGAGTCACATTGGCCCTTCCGTGATATTTTTCAAACTACCTGGTCGATGGTGTCACTATGAAAGCGATGTATGTGTTAGTGTAGGCCCACCTCTTCTAATGCCTTCTTTAGTCACTGACTCACCAGATTCTGATACAGGAAATGAAAAGAAAACTTCAGTTCAACCAGAAACTCCAACCATTCCTACAACCCAAGTACCGCAGAAAACTGCAGGTAAGGTCATATATAACGTTATCAACTTTTTTGAAATTTTGGACCCCCTCCCCCCCTTACGATATCATTCCTTGACAACCCCCCCCCCCTTATGATATCGTTATCAACGTCAAAAAATATTTTTAGTTTTGAAATTTTTTTTATTTTGTTTGCAGTGACATACAGAAACAGATATGGTTATACATTTATTATTCGTATACTTTGTTGATTCAAATGAAGATAAGTCAGTAAAATAACACTATTATATGTATATAAAATGATTTTATATAAAATAACACTTAAAAGAAACAACTAATATTTAAACGTATTTAATAATAGCTTTTTGTTACACAATACATTCAGCAATAATAATGTCTTATTGCACTTGCCCCCCACATGGAGGCAGAAATTTTCAGCTAAACAAATGGAAAGAATTCTTTCTCTTTTCTTTACTAGTATACACAACATTTCAAACATACTTCGGACCTAGTTTCTCGAATAGCGGATTATATATTCATACATATATGACAAAAGAAGAGGAATGCCAAATTTTGCGGTATTCCATATTTTGGAATTAAGTAATTTTACAATCATTTAAAGATTCTAATACTAAGTTTGCTTTTTCATAAAAATAGATAACACTAAAAAAAGATAACAGACAATTTTGATGTAAAGAACTAATTACAAATAAAAAGAGAAAATTTTGGTTGGATCGAAAATGATAACGATATCAAAAGACACATCCCCCCTCCCCAGGGCCGAAACTAGCCTTTTTTGCATCCGGGGCAAGCATGGATTTTGGCGCCACCCCCCCCCCCCCCCCCCCCATTCCGCAAAGTATATTTACAAAAAGAATTTTACTAATTTTCTAATGGCCGAGTTATTTTAAAATTTAAAATATGTAATCATGGAATATGTAATACTGAACTACGTAATCTATAATGACGGATCCAAGGGGAGGTCACGAAGGTCATGACTCCCCTTGGATGGCTTCCATTATTATGAAACAGCCATATAAATGAAGTGATGGTGAAGATGAAAGAGCAGCTGTAAAAAGTTAGAATTCTGATTTTCTGGTCAGAATGGGAGGTAAAATTGGCCATTTTCCCCCCTGCTCTTTTATCTTCACCTAACACTTCATTTATAATGGCTGTTTCATAATAATGGAAGCCATCAGTCCATCAGAAGAAAATGATCCATTCCAAAGGTATAAACCTTCATTTGGCGCCCCTTCGTCCTGGCGCCCGGGGCACATGCCCCCTCTGCCCCCCCCCTTAATTTCGGCCCTGATCCCCCCTTCCCCTAGAGATATCTTACGATATCATGTGCCAGACCCCCTCCCTCCCCCCTAAAATGATAACTTTATATATGCACAGCCCCTAATAGGATAATACCCTTACATCTAACCCCCTGTCGTCTGCAGTAGTAGTCACGGTCCCAACGTCAAACTATTTGAAATTTTGGGTTAAAGTTGAACAAAATATCTTTTCTTATCATTTGTATCTTTTATGTAACAAATCAAAAATGTTTGATATTTTGTGTGTTTTTTTTCATTTCGGCTAGCAATCCGAAAATCAAATCAATTTAGAAGGCCAACCTACCCCGTTCGATGGGGCAAGTTGGCCCAGTGACTTGATGTCCTTCTGAGCTTCATATAGAAACTATTAATTAATATTTTTCAAATTTTCTCATACGTGGTTATGCCTTGAGATGCGCTGAATGTACAAACTAAAAAAAAAAAAAAAAGAAAAAAAAAAAGAATAATAATAAAAGAAAAAAGAAAAACTAGAAAACAGGAATTCTGCTTTTTCAGAATTTAGTGTCGCCCCCGATGAAAAACAAATACAGTAGAGTACCGATTATCCGAACAAATCGGGACCGACCCTACTTCGGATAAGCAAAAGTTCGGATAAATGGACAGACAATTTAACGGATGTACCTGACTATACTAAAAACTTCAGACATTATCCACGCATTAGACTGACAGCACTAGTTAATGCTGGCATGTTTAAAAATTGATTTTTGTCTTTTTTTTTTTTTTTTACTTTTTATTATCATTTTCTGAACGCCAGAGATTATAATTTAAGCAAAAAAGCTTTCGATTGTTGCTTGCATTGAACACATTATTTTCTATAGCCATACCTCGAATTCTTCTTAAATACGTTAGTTGAATAGGATCAGCATTCTTCTGCCGTTCGAGCCATTTCATAGCTGTTTCCAAACATTCAAAGTTCGTTATGTAATAGACCTTGATCATTTTCAGAGCATTCGTTTTCAATTTCTGTTTCGTCTTGAATATCATCCACAATCTCATCCTCGTTTAAAATCTGATATCCAGGTCTAATAGGGTGTTTGGATAATTGGAAGTTCGTTTAAAAAAAATTTTTTTTTTTAGAGAAATAGGCTGTTCGGATAATTGGAAGTTCGGTTAAAAAAAAATTTTGAGAGAAATTGGCTGTTCGGATAATTGGAAGTTCGGTTAATTGGAGTTCGGATAATCGGCCCTCTACTGCATATGTATATATAAATAGTAGTACAAAACATTTTTCAATTTTAAGACTTAAAGCATACGCTTTTATTTTATGTAAATAGACGTCATTCGCATCCGCTTAAGAATTCCACATTTACGACCCACTCTTAAACAGCTACAGACAGTAAAGTATGCATAGAACGTCACTATCGCGAAATAATACACAAGCGAAGCAAAAAGATGTCGTCATTGCAGAAACTCGACAAAAAAGGCTATTTTATAATTCATAGGCCTTCATTTGTTTGTAACATTAATGTAGACAATTAAATTAAATATAGTTTATAATAGCTCCATGTTTTAATAGAAATCATTCGTTTAATATTTTTCCAAAATAGCATGTATTTTAATTACATTTTTTCGCTTTTTATGAGAAAATGGCAATAAAAAGATATAATTATAACTTTGCAAATATTTTTCCTTTACTTTCTTCAGAAATGGAGTACTTCCGTTGCCAATATTAATGAAATGGCTCTAAAAACTACAAAAAATAAATATTTAAAAAGTAAATTGAGATACAGTTTTCAAACAAATTGTATTTAAAAGTACACATTTTTCCCAATACGATGGTACAAAAATTGAAAATGTGCGATGCTTAGAAGTTTAAAAAAATTGCAGAAGAGTATTTAACAACACAATGATACATATCTGTTTTGTTTTACGGCTGGCTTATACAACGTAACGTTATTTTTTGAAGACGACACAAAAAAAGCTGTGAAAAAGAAATAGCATACCGGGGGCTAAAAAATATTGAAGAAAAAATCGACCAACAAGACTCGGTCTACCCCACATGCCTTGAAAATATTTCAGCATTAGAATAAAAATTTATTTATTTTCACCTTCTAATTAAAATATACTTCCCAGGATTTTATAATAATTTTATTCAATTTTAAAACTCAAATACAAATTTAGAAATATACAATTTAAAAGTGTTTAGGAAACGTGAAATAAACTTAAGGACAATATTTCTGCATTTTTAAACTTTAAAATAATTTAAGTAAAGCGCAATATCACATATGGAAAAATTGTCTCGCGTGCAATTATATATTTTAGTTAAAAATAAATTATGTTGAAAAATAATTCACTTAATTAGTGTACAAAATTCAGTATTTATCACACAAATATATAATATTCAGATTTAAAAAGTAAGAATGGTCGCAATGCTTCCAATAGAAGAAAGAGATGGTGAATCTGTTAAAATCAAGGTTAAGGTACAGTAAAGGTAAATTACGGTGTATAAATACAGTAAAGGTTGTATAATTAGAAATACTTACACGCGTGGACGATATTGCAGCACATATGGGCCTCCCTCCACACGTGTAGTATTTGTAGTATTTCTACACGTGTGGATATTTTAGCATTAGAAAAGAATGTGCCTCCCCCCCCCCCCTCCCCCGTGTAATTGAAATTTATTTCATTACAGAATTTTTACTAAATCTATAACTCAAACATAAATTTAGATTTAAAATAGATAAAAGAGATTCGAAAAGAAATAAAAAAGGAAGGTGGGTGAGGGCAGGACTGAAACGGGGTGCAGAGGGGGCATGTGCCTGGGCGCCAGAACGAAAAAGGGGGAGGGGCACCAAATGAAGATTTTGTTTGTCGCTTCATACAAAAAATGTATATATATACATGAAATACAAAGCAACTCGCAAGCTAATGCTAAACCTATGGGAGCGTTCTTTTCAAATTTGTGAAAGTGAAAGTAACTTAAAAAAGAAAAAAAAAAAAAAAAAAAAAAAACTACAACCAAAATCCAAAAGTAAATACTAACCCGGATAAAATTCAGTCTCAGCTATTCTAAGAAAGAACGAAAATCCTTTAAAACTATATTAATATGCAAGTGATAAATTTTAAAAAGAACGTTAACATGGGTTTAACATTAGCGATCCAGTTTCTTCCCGTGACTAATGCAGGCTATTAACGCTCAAGTTAATGTTAATCCTATGAGAGCATTGTTTATATATTTCTTGCTAGCAGTTTAATTATTGTTAAATGATTTTTATTTTTTAAGGATTTCTTTTTCTTTTTTTTTTTGCATAGGGTACATACGGTCAATAACTTTTGTTACGCGTGAGGAGGGAGGGGCGCCAAAATCCATGCTTGCCCCGGGCGCAAAAAGTTTCGACTAGTTTCGGCCATGGGTGGGAGAGGAGTTGAAAACAATATTTCTGTATTTTTCAGTTTTAAATATTATATAGTATTACACATGAGATAGTTCAAAAGAAGTTTTGATTTCGAAGGCGCATGTTTCCATTTGTAATGTTATCTTTTCCATAAACAAATTCTGCTCTAAAATAATTCCAACTGTTTTCGATTTTAAAACTATAATTTAGTATCAATAGTTACCATTTATTAATATGCAAAAATCAGAATTCGTCGTATACAATATAAAATAATCAAATATGAAAGGCAAGAATAGGGCAGATGTTTTAATAAACATTGCATTTAATTTTGAATTTTAAATAAAAATTCTGAATTATACAATCTAAAAGAGATTCGAAAATAAGTGCTAATATGTCTACTTATCAAAAGTGCCCCACATACAACATGTGTACCTTTCACTTTTTTTAAAAATTGTCATTTGATAATCCTTAGTTTCAGTGATAATCATTTATTAATGTACAGAAATTAATAACTAATATTTAGTATTATTAGTAATCATTATTTACAATCATATGCAAAACTCAGATTAAAATTTCTTATAGAGTTTCTGAAAAAAAAAATTGAATAAACGAATAATAATAATAATAATAATAATAATAATAATAATAATAATAATACCTTTTTCCATTGTAATTTAAGTATATTTCAGAAGATGTTTTAATGAACATTTAATTTAATTTTTAAATTTAAATAGAAATTCAGAATTATGCAATCTAAAAGAGATTCGATAATAAGTGCCAATGCGTCTGGTTTTCAAAAGTAATTCACATACAATATGTGTACCTTTAACTTTTTTCTGTTTTAGAACAATCATTTAATAATCTTTAATTTCAGCAACAATCATTTATTAATATACATAAGTTAATAATTAATATATAGTATTTTCAGTAATTATCATTTGCAATCACGTGCAAACACAGATTAAAATTTTTATAGAGTTTCCAAAAAACAAACAAACAAACGACGACCACTACGACGACAACAACAACAATTATAAATCTTTTTTTTTTTTTTTTTTTTTTTTTTTCCATTTTAAGATTAAATATATTTCAAAAGATTTTTTAATGAACATTGCATTTAATTTAAAAATAAAAATAAAAATTCAGAATTATACAACCCTAAGGAGATTCGAAATAAATCCCAATATGTCTAGTTTTCAAAAGTGTACCACATGCAATATCTTTACCTTGCACTTTTTTTCAGTCGTAAAACTATCATTTGATAATTTTTAGTTTCAGTAATAATCATTTATTAATATTATACAGAATTTTTTTAACCAATATTTAGCCTTTTCAGCAATTATTATTTACAATTCTATGTAATATCCAGATAAAAAAAATTTGTGGAATATCCAGATTAGAATTTTTTTGAAAACAAACAAACAAACAAATATTATTATTATTATTATTATTATTATTATTAAGTTTATTAATAATAATATAATTACCATTAAAGGAATAATAATAATAATAATAATAATTCTTTATCTCTGTAGTTTAAATATATTTCAGAAGATTTTTTAATTGACATTTAATTTAATTTTAAAATTTTAGTAGAAATTCCAAATTATACAATTAAAAAAAGATTCGAAAATAAGCGCCAATATGTCTGGTTTTCAAAAGTGTCCCACATACAATATGTGTATCTTTTACTTTTTTCAGTTTTAGATCAATCATCTAATAATTTTTAATTTCAGTAACAATCATTTATTAATATACGTAAGTTAATAATTAATATTTAGTGTTTTAGTAGGAATTCCGAATTATACAATTGAAAAAAGATTCGAAAATAAATGCCAATATGTCTGGTTTTCAAAAGTGTTCCACATACAATATGTGTATCAGTACTTTTTTCAGTTTTGGAACAATCACCTAATAATCTTTAATTTCAGTAACAATCATTTATTAATATACGTAAGTTAATAATTAATATTTAGTGTTTCAGTAGGAATTCCGAATTATACAATTGAAAAAAGATTCGAAAATAAATGCCAATATGTCTGGTTTTCAAAAGTGTCCCACTTACAATATGTGTATCTTTTACTTTTTCCAGTTTTAGATCAATCATCTAACAATTTTTAATTTCAGTAACAATCATTTATTAATATATGTAAGTTAATAATTAATATTTAGTGTTTTAGTAGAAATTCCGAATTATACAATTGAAAAAAGATTCGAAAATAAATGCCAATATGTCTGGTTTTCAAAAGTGTCCCACATACAATATGTGTATCTTTTACTTTTTTTCAGTTTTATATCAATCATCTAATAATTTTTAATTTCAGTAACAATCATTTATTAATATACGTAAGTTAATAATTAATATTTAGTGTTTTAGTAGGAATTCCGAATTATACAATTGAAAAAAGATTCGAAAATAAATGCCAATATGTCTGGTTTTCAAAAGTGTCCCACATACAATATGTGTATCTTTTATTTTTTTCAGTTTTAGAACAATCATCTAATAATCTTTAATTTCAGTAACAATCATTTATTAATATACGTAAGTTAATAATTAATATTTAGTGTTTTAGTAGGAATTCCGAATTATACAATTAAAAAAAAATTCGAAAATAAATGCAATATGTCTGGTTTTCAAAAGTGTCCCACATACAATATGTGTATCTTTTACTTTTTTCAGTTTTAGAACAATCATCTAATAATCTTTAATTTCAGTAACAATCATTTATTAATATACGTAAGTTAATAATTAATATTTAGTGTTTTAGTAGAAATTCCGAATTATACAATTGAAAAAAGATTCGAAAATAAATGCCAATATGTCTGGTTTTCAAAAGTGTCCCACATACAATATGTGTATCTTTTACTTTTTTCAGTTTTAGATCAATCATCTAATAATTTTTAATTTCAGTAACAATCATTTATTAATATACGTAAGTTAATAATTAATATTTAATGTTTTAGTAGGAATTCCGAATTATACAATTGAAAAAAGATTCGAAAATAAATGCCAATATGTCTGGTTTTTAAAAGTGTTTCACATACAATATGTGTATCTTTTAATTTTTTCAGTTTTAGATCAATCATCTAATAATCTTTAATTTCAGTAACAATCATTTATTAATATACGTAAGTTAATAATTAATATTTAATGTTTTAGTAGAAATTCCGAATTATACAATTGAAAAAAGATTCGAAAATAAATGCCAATATGTCTGGTTTTCAAAAGTGTCCCACATACAATATGTGTATCTTTTACTTTTTTCAGTTTTAGATCAATCATCTAATAATTTTTAATTTCAGTAACAATCATTTATTAATATACGTAAGTTAATAATTAATATTTAATGTTTTAGTAGGAATTCCGAATTATACAATTGAAAAAAGATTCGAAAATAAATGCCAATATGTCTGGTTTTTAAAAGTGTTTCACATACAATATGTGTATCTTTTAATTTTTTCAGTTTTAGATCAATCATCTAATAATCTTTAATTTCAGTAACAATCATTTATTAATATACGTAAGTTAATAATTAATATTTAGTGTTTTAGTAGAAATTCCGAATTATACAATTGAAAAAAGCTTCGAAAATAAATGCCAATATGTCTGGTTTTCAAAAGTGTGCCACATTAGTGATGGGCGATAACGAGATGTTTTTCTCGATTTTCTCGATTGTATGGACATCTCGATAGTTTTCGATTGTATAAATTTTTTCTCGATGACTACAGTTTGCAATTTTCTTTTATAAATCATATATTATGTATTATATACGTCATACATTTATCAAGAATCGTCTGCGGGTGAACTGGAATGAGAAAGACTAGGTGACTTCGACCGCTAGCGGGCCCCTCCTTTAATCGGGGCCCCTAATTTATACGTAATCTTGTAATATGAAATCACGAACAGGTTACCCGCTATATACGGCACTGATATATGATAGCAGGCGGGTGTGGTGTGCACGCACTACAAAATCTTGTAAAAAATATAATATCGAAACGAATGAACGTCGGACCAGATCTCTTGGGGGAGGGGTCAAAGCGAGCGGAGGGGCACAGCATCTACATAATATGATTAAGTCGTCACAGGTCTTTAGGCCTTTTTAACCATATGTCACATGAGAAGTCTGGATCTGAATTTATAAATATGCCCTGCCCGTGGGGGGGAAGGGGGGAGGGGTGCGGGAGGTGGATAACATGAGTAAGTGGTCATAAGCCTTTCCAACAATATGTCACATGAGGGGTCTTGGCTAAATTTAGAAAAACACCCCCGTGGGGGAAAAGTGGGAAGGAGCGGTCACCGGAGGTGCATTGCATCAATAAGTAGTCACAGACCTTTCCAACGATATCTCACATGTGGTGTCTTGGCTAAATTTGGAAAAGTGTCCCCGGGGGGGGGGGTTCAAAATGGGGGGATGGACACCAGAGGAGCATAACATCAATAAGTAGTCACAGACCTTTCCAACGATATCTCACATGAAGGGTCTTGGCTAAATTTGAAAAAGTGTCCCCCGGGAGAGGCAAATTGGGGGAGACTGTCACCGGAGGTGCATAACATCAATAAATAGTCACAGACCTTTCCAACGATATCTCACATGAGGGGTGTTGGCTAAATTTGGAAAAGTGCCCCCGGGGGATGGCAAAGTGGTGGTGGGGACACCGTAGGTACCTAACATCAATAAGTAGTCACAGACCTTTTCAACGATATCTCATAAGAGGGGTACTGACTAAATTTGGAAAAGTGTCCTCCGGGGGGCAAAGTGGAGGGGGGCGTCCACCGGAAGTGCATAGCACTAATAAGTAGTCACAAACCTTTCTAACGATATGTCACATGAGGGGTCTTGGCTAAATTTGGAAAAGTGTCCTGAAATTTCATATATTATAAATAATATTTAGCGGAGGGCTCCATAAAAAAATCCGATCTAAAATGATAAAAGCGGAAAAAACTACCCTCGCAGCGGGGGCCAAATTGGGGGAGGGGAGGAAGAAAGTCTCATAATATGAAAGAGTCATCCGAGAGCTTACCAATGACATATCACATGACTGGTCCAAAAAAAGTTTGAAAATTGCTCCCCCTCTCTCCCCCCGTGGGCCCACTCTTTCACCCCGGAATTCACACAGCCGCCACTTTAAAATTTTTATGTTCAATAAATAATATTTACCGGAAGACTGCATAAAAAACCCATATTTAAAGTGATATTTAAATTTATTATAGAAATCGGCTACGGTTTTAAAAATTTGTTCGCCCCTTCCCCACCCCCCTTTGAGCGAAGAAAGGTTCATAGTATGAAAGAGTGGTCAAAGGGCTTTTCGATTATATGCCACAGGAAGGGTTCGGTAAAATTTTTAAAATTGCACCCCATGAGTCCACTCTCACGTCCTCCTCCCTCGAAATCACCCGACCCACCTTCCTCTTTGAAAATTTTATATTTAATAAATAATTTTTATCGGAGGGTTCCAGGTATGTGACATCTTGGTAGGGCTAAAATAAGAGAAACTTTGAAAATTAAAGCTTCATTTCACAGCTCATTGTCATGGCTTTTTCACTATCTCGTCCCTTGGTACTCTCGATAAATTTTCTTACTTTTCTTCTCTGCCGAGGACGAGAGAAATCCTCGAAAAGCTTCTCATAGCGAAATGTTGAAAAGCGCGAGAGAAATCCTCGAAAGGCTTTTCATTGGGAGATTTCGAAAAGGACGCGAGTAACAAGCGAGAGGCTTCCCATCGGGAAAGGTTGAAAAGGGCGAGAGGAAACTCTCGAGAGACTTCCCATCCCGAAAGGTTTAAAACCGCGAGAGAACCAACCATCGAGCAGCTTGCCATCTGGAAGCGTCGAAATGCTGGAAAAATCATCGAGATGAGATTTGCCGAAATGCGAGATGGAAATGAAGCTTTCAGAGTCAAACTTACCGCATTTCTGGTTTAAGTCATAATTTCTCAAAGGAGTCCATCTGCTTATCCAATCTCTTTTTAGCTCCCAGGCTATCTAAGCCTGAGAGCTAATGTACCCGTCGGTTCTGTGTGTATGCATGTACTGTACGTACGTACGTATGTATGTACGTAACGCGATAACTCTTGATTAAAATGTACGATTTGCTTCAATTTTTTTTATGTTCATTCTGATAAGGCGTTCCGCTGTTTAGTTTTGACGGTTCATTGGTTAAGGATAAAGGGAGAGAAGGGGGGCTGGTCCCCCCCCCCCTCCTTAATTTAGATAAATAGGTTTTTCATGCAGAATTCTTCGATTTGAATCAAATTTCGTATACCGGTTTATTATGTTAAGGAGCTTCCCTTATTAAACTTGGGGGTTCATTAGTTAAGTATGAAGGGGGGAAAGGGGGATAGACCCCCTCCTTAATTTAGATAAAAGGGTTTTCATGCAGATTTATTCGATTTGCTTCAAATTTGGTATACCGGTTCATTATGTTAAGAAGTTGCCTTGATTAGATTTGGAGGTTTACGGGTTAAGTATAAAGGGGGAGAAGGGGGCTAGACCCCCCCCCCCCTTAATTTAGATAAATGGGCTTTTCATGCAGAATTATTTGATTTGCTCATAATTTGGTATACCGGTTTATTATGTTAAGGAGCTTCCCTGATTAAACTTGGAAGTTCATTGGTTAAGGATAAAGGGGGAGAAGGGGGGCTGGTCCCCCACTAAATTTAGATAAATTGGTTTTTCGTGCAGAATTACTCGATTTGTTCCAAATTTGGTATACCGGTTTATTACGTTAAGAAGTTGCCTTGATTAGATTTGGAGGTTTACGGGTTAAGTATAAAGGGAGAGAAGGGGGGCTGGGCCCCCCTTAATTTAGATAAATGTTCTTTTCATGCAGAATTATTTGATTTGCTCCAAATTTGGTATACCGGTTTATTATGTTAAGGAGCTTCCCTGATTAAACTTGGAAGTTCATTGGTTAAGGATAAAGGGGGAGAAGGGGGCTGGTCCCCCACTTAATTTAGATAAATTGGTTTTTCATGCAGAATTACTCGATTTGTTCCAAATTTGGTATACCGGTTTATTATGTTAAGGAGCTTCCCTGATTAAACTTGGAGGTTCATTAGTTAAGTATAAAGGGGGGAAAGGGGGGTAGACCCCCTCCTTAATTTAGATAAATGGGTTTTTCATGCAGAATTATTCGATTTGCTCCAAATTTGGGATACCGGTTTATTATGTTAAGAAGCTGCCTTGATTAGATTTGGAGGTTTATGGGTTAAGTATAAAGGGGAGGGGCTAGTATCCCCTTAATTTAGATAAAAGGGTTTTTCATGCAGAATTATTGGATTTGCTTCAAATTTAATATACCGATTTATTCCGATATGGCGCTTCCTTCATTAGATTTGGAGGTTCATTGGTTAAGTATACAAGGGCGAAAAGGGGGCAAGTCGCCTTAATTTAGATAAATGGATTTTCATGGAGAATTATTCAATTTACTTTAATTTTTTTTTCTATGTTTGTTCTGATAAAGAGCTCTCCTGATTAGATTTGGAGGTTCATTAGTTAAGTATAAAAGGGTTAAAGGGGTTAGACCACCCTTAATTTAGCGATATGTTTCTTTTTTTCATGCAGAATTATCTGATTTGCTTCAAATTTGATATACTGATTTATTATAGTTAAGGAGTTTCCCTGATTAGATTTGGAGGTTCATTGGTTAAGTATAAAAGGGGCAAACGGGGGATATTTCCCTTCATTTATTTTTTGAGGGACATTATTCTTTGAAATAAGAGTATAATATACAGTTAGTGTTAATAACCTGTGAGCTCAATGCCATCAGTTTAACTGGCACTTATCATTTTATTGCTATTCACCGATGTGGGTTATGAGGCATAGTGGTTTATGTATTCAGTTCTGTATAGTCCTAGTTTCAAACTTTACTGTTAAATTTAGTGTCATTTTGCCACGAATTTTCAATGTTTCTCTTATTTTATCTCTGCCAAGCTGCCCCATACCTGGAGACTCAGATAAATACTATTTATTAAATATAAAAAGTTCAAAGAGGATGGTGAGTGAATTCTGGTGTGCGCGAGAGTGCACAAAGGGAGGGGGGGGGGGTAATTTTCAAACTTTTACCAAAGCTCTCCTTGACATATCATCGGAAAGTCCTTTAACCACTCTTTCATATTATGAACCTTTTTCCTCCCAGAGTTGAACTACGGATAAGGTGTTCGGGGGGGGGGGGGGGAGCGGTGCGGGGGTGACTTTTTTTTTTAATTGTAGAGATTTCTACAATAAATATCATTAAATGAGGTTTTTTAATGGAGCTCTCCGATAAATATTATTTATTAAATATAAAATTTTAAAAGTGGGGCTGCGTGATTTCCGGGTATATTCTAGGATAAAAGAGGGAACCCACGTGGGAGGGGTAGGTTTCAAACTTTTTTTGGACCAGTCATTTGATCTATCATCGGAAAGTTTTCGGTTATCAACCTAAAGTTACTCTTTCATATTATGAACCTTTCTTCTTCCTTCCTTAGTTTGGCGCCCCGAGAGAGGCACTTTTCGAACTTTTTTGAAATCGTAGCGTTTTTAAACATTTTAGATCGGATTTTTTTACGGAGCCCTCCGATAAATAATTTTTAATATATGAAAATTTCAAAGAGAAAGATGGGCAGGGTATATTTCGGGGGGGGGGGGGGGGGGAGGGCACAATAATTGGAATCCTGGGAGTTGGGACTCTTTTCTATCTTTTGCTGACACCCCCTCACGTGATATATCATTGGAAAGCTCTGTGACTACTATTTCATTTTATATATCGCCCGCGCCCCTCCCATTACTTTGCCCCCGAGCGGGGGCACTTTACTAAATTTAGCCGACACCCCTCATGTGCCATATCGTTGGAAAGTCCTGTGACCACTTATTCATATTATGCACTTTCCTTGCCCCTCCCTCCTACTTTGCTCCCCGCGGGGGTTCGTTTAATGTATTCCAGTCGAAGACTTTATAAAAATGGGGAAATTAAAGATCCAATCTCAAATGACGTAGAAAAATCAATAAAAATTTTTGATCCCTTTTATCATCCTTTAGTTCATATTTTTGCCACTAGGGAGTGCTTTTGATTCTTATTTCTTTGGCCATTTTGGTACTAATTGCCGAAAAATTCTAATTTTTGATACTTAAACTCCACTTACCGCTTCATAGATACTCGCGTTTTTTCAGCTTTTTTCAACCAGGGGGCACCCTTACAAGACTTTTCCAGTCTTATGGCTCCTTTATAGTTTCCCTTTGGTTTGTTGTTTTTTTATTCCATCTGTTTTCAGTTACCCTATATTTAATAAAATCTGCCTTATATATATGTAAAAACAATGATTTCAATAATCGATTCTAGAACATCTCCTTTGTAGATTCTCGAAAGTAATCGATGACTGTATCGATTGTGTATTTTACGATAACGATTTTTTTCGATTGGTAAATTTTCGAGAATCGCCCATCACTAAGCCCTATCACTACTGTGAAATTGTCGGCCAGAATAATAGCTAAGTTTTCCAATAACTGTTTTTAGCTTTTCTCGTTATAATCGATTGTAAAACATCTCGATTGTAGATTCTATGAATTAATCGATGGTTGTATCGATTGTGATTTTTTACGATAACGATTTTTCTCGATTGTCGAATTCTCGAGAATCGCCCATCACTATGCCACATACAATATGTGTATCTTTTACTTTTTTCAGTTTTAGAACAATGATTTAATAATCTTTAATTTCAGTAACAATCATTTATTAGTATACATAAGTTAATATAATTAATGTTTCGTATTTTCAGTAATTGCCATTTACAATCATTTGTAATACTCTGGTTTAAAAATGTTGTATAGTTTATATAGTAAACAAGTTGGAAATTGCTCGTCAAACGTGGCAAATGAGGTGCGTTCGTACTATAACTAGTTTTATAATTATTTTTTGCACCCCATATTGTACTGAATGTGTATTTATTTGCAATTCATAAGTGCATAGTCTGTAACATCAATAAATGCACTTGCAATAATTTTTTCCCATTCCCCTTAATGTAACGGAAAACTTTTGACTGCCCCTGTAATTAAGCTATACATCCGATTTTTATGAAATTTGAAATGGCTCGACAAAATTTTGCAGCAATTATATATTCAAAATTTCAGCCCATTCGGAAAGCTTTAACATCATTAAAATGCACTTGCAATAATTTTTCCCATTGGCTTTAATGTAAAGAAAAACTTTTGACTGTCCCTGTAATTAAACTATACATCCGATTTTCATAAAATTTGAAATGGCTCGACAAAAAATTGCAATAATTATATGTTTAAAATTTGAGACCATTCGGAAAGCTTTAACATCATTAAAATGCACGTGCAATAATTTTTCCCATTGGCCGTAATGTAAAGAAAAACTTTTGACTGTCCCTGTAATTTAACTATACATCCGATTTTCATAAAATTTGAAATGGCTCGACAAAATGTCGTAACAATTATATGTTTAAAATTTCAGACCATTCGGTTGGGTAATTTTTGCTCTATTATATGCGGACGGACGGACGGACTGACGGACGGACAGACAGACGGACTGAACGACGACTATAGGTGCTACGTATTTATATAATTACGAACGCACCTAAAAAGAAACAACAACAAAAAAAAGTAATAATAATATTTTTTTTTTTTGTTGTTACAGTTCAAATATATTTCAGAACATTTTTTAATGATCATTTAATTTAATTTAAAAATTTAATTGAAATTCAGTATTATACAATCTAAAAGAGATTCAAAAATAAGTTCCAATACGTCTAGTTTTCAAAAGTATCCGACATGCAATATGTGTACCTTTCACTTTTTTCAGTATAAAAACTATCATTTGGTATTCTTTAATTTCAGTAATAATCATTATTAATATACAGAAATTAATTAATATTTAGAATTTTCAGTAATTATCATTCACAATCATGTGCAATACACAGATTAAAATTTTTATAAAGTTTCCAAAAAACAAACAAGCAAACAAAAAACAACAACAACAATAATAATAATAATAAATATTTTTTCCCTTTAAGTTTAAATATATTTCAGAAGATTTTTTTTATGAACATTGCATTTAATTTTAAAATAAAAATAAAAATTCAAAATTATACAGCCTAAAGGAGATTCGAAATAAATCCCAATACGTCTAATTTTCAAAAGTGTCTGACATGCAATATGTGTACCTTTCACTTTTTCAATTTTAAAACTATCGTTTAATAATCTTTATTTTCAGTAATAATCATTATTAATATACAGAAATTAATTAATATTTAGAATTTTCAGTAATTATCATTCACAATCATGTGCAATACACAGATTAAAATTTTTATAAAGTTTCCAAAAAACAAACAAGCAAACAAAAAACAACAACAACAATAATAATAATAATAAATATTTTTTCCCTTTAAGTTTAAATATATTTCAGAAGATTTTTTTTATGAACATTGCATTTAATTTTAAAATAAAAATAAAAATTCAAAATTATACAGCCTAAAGGAGATTCGAAATAAATCCCAATACGTCTAATTTTCAAAAGTGTCTGACATGCAATATGTGTACCTTTCACTTTTTCAATTTTAAAACTATCGTTTAATAATCTTTATTTTCAGTAATAATCATTATTAATATACAGAAATTAATTAATATTTAGAATTTTCAGTATTTATCATTCACAATCATGTGCAATACACAGATTAAAATTTTTATAGAGTTTCCAAAAAACAAACAACAACAACAACAACAACAACAACAACAATAATAATATTTTTATTTTTATTTTTACTTTTATTTTAAGCTTAAATATATTTCAGAAGATTTTTTTATGAACATTTCCTTTTAAAATAAAAATAAAAATTCAGAATTATACAGACTAAAGAAGATTCGAAATAAATCCAAATATGTCTAGTTTTTAAAAGTGCCCTACATGTAATATGTGTACCTTTCACTTTTTTCGGTCGTAAAACTATCATTTGATAATTTTTAGTTTCACTAATAGTCATTTATTAACGTTATACAGAATTTAATAATTAATACGTAGTATTTTAGCAATTATTATTTACAATTCCATGCAATACCCAGATTAAAATTTTTTGTAGTGTTTCTTGAAAGCAAACAAACAAACTAATATATTAATATTAATATTAATAATATTATTATTATTAAAAACAAAAAAAAACTTCTTAAAATACCATCAAAAATCTTTAAATGCGCATTTAAAGATTTTTGATGGGGTTTTAAAAAGTTTTTTTGTTCTCATTCATTCACATCAGTTTTAACTTATTTTCTTTAATATTATTATTATTAAGCTTAATAATAATAATATAATTACTATTAAAAGAATAGTAATAATAATAATAATAATATTTCCTTTTTTTGCTGTAGTTTAAATATATTTCAGAAGATTTTTTAATTAACATTTAATTTAATTTTAAAATTTTATGTACAAAATTCCAAATTATACAATCTAAAAGCGATTCGAAAATAAGTGTAATACGTCTGGTTTTCAAATACGCCCCACATACAATATGTGTATCTATTAATTTTCAGTTTTTAAAACTATTATTCAATAATCTTTAGTTTTAGTAATAACCATTTATTAATATATAAAAAGTAATTAATATTTACAATATAGTAGTAGTAATATTTTTAGTAATTATCATTTACAATCTCGTGATTTTTGTTTAAATAGTTTTCACTTTAAAAATTGTTTGCGAAAATATTAGTATCATTATAGATCTTGAGTACGTCACCGTCTGAGCGATGAAACATGTCGATATGAATATAGGTATAGGGGAAAGTAGTACACAGTGAGGCAGCAGCCACTTTGACATATACAGTAGAACCTCGATTAACGAGCTTCGATCAAAGTCGATTCAAAGTCTGATTATTATTTTTTTTTATTTTTTTGTATGAATGAGCTTTGAAAAAGTCCACATTTTTTAGTTCATTGTCCGTTCTCTACAGGCTCTTCTGCCCCCAAAAGTACTCAACCTCCAAGAAACATTGGACCCTGAGAAGTCAACAGCGAACAATGCTTTGTTTCCAGTGGCCGTGTGAACTTTCGTAAATTTTTCAATTTGCTTTTTAAAATTTACTACTAGTAGTTGATTTCCTTTTTAAATTTGTTAAGCTGTGAAACATAACTTTACATATATTTATTTTTATCGTTTAAAAAACGTTCTTTTTTTTAAAAGATATGTTAAAAAAACGGCGAGGCACAAGCACGGCGAGTTTTTATACACATTTTCTATTAACCGAGATTTCCGATATCCGAGGTACTAGTAGTCCCAATTAGCTCGGATAATCGAGGTTGCACTGCAGTTGTAAGTTTTTCTCCAAGCTGGTACACATACATAATGACTTCATCTAATGCAACCCGTGGATGTAGTTTCGACACTTCAGTTACTCATCCGACAAAATAGTAAATAATTACTTATTTTATAGTGGTTAAAGTTACACAAACGTCTATTTTAGAGTTTATTTCCTTCAGTATGACATATATTTACTTAACCAAATCTAGCTATATATCAAATAATAGGCTATTTCGACAAAACGACATAAACTTTTTAAAGCGATGAAATTGATGTAACAGATGTGGCATCCACTTTGTTACAACGTAACGAAAGTACACAGTGAGACACACAGTTGTGGTACACAGTGGGACGTGTCTCATTCTGTACCTAGTATGTAGTTCTGATGTTAAAAAAAGTTATTTATTAATAAAAGAAGGTTTTTTTCACTCTCTCTCTTTCTCTGTGTGTGTGTGGGCGTGCGATGGCTAAGGAAATCTACTAAACGTAAGAAGCTGGAAATTTGCATGAAGGAAGCCTAAGGTCTGCCATTGTCCACCCGAGGCTCATATTTTTAATATTTTGAAAATCTAGAAACATTAATTAGAAGTCATAAACTGCAGAAAATTATTGATAGAGTGTAAAAATGTATGATTTATGAAAATATATACATTGTCTCACCGTGTTACCACTTGTGGTACACAGTGAGACAATTTCCTATGCTCCGTTATGCTGCTTCTGTGCTTTTATAAATAACTTTTTTAAAACCATTTATACATTAATGTGTAGTGTATTTGTGTATCTTAAAGATGTAGAATTTTTTTTCTTCAGAAGAATAAAAATCGTCGCTATTCGTTAAGAAATAATAATTTTCGTCTCACTGTGTACTATCCTCCCCTATATTTACCTTGTTGTATTCTTATCATTATTAATAAGCATTACCTTTAGTTTGAAAAAAAATTAAATTATGAAATCTGAAAACCATTAAAAAAAGGATTTTTCTTCTAGGATTTCTCATATTTAATGCCAGACTTAATTCCGATTTTATTCATATAAAAGAAACTCAACTCTTCAGTTTTTCTGCTTGTTTTCACTTTTTTAAATTACCTTTCAGACTCAGTATTTATAATTCATTAATAAATAAAAAACACTGATATTAGCCTTCATTTATATAAATAGTAATTAAAAATATGCAATACGCAGTCACCAATATTTAATGTAGAAATTGTCACAAAAAAAAAAAAAAAAAAAAAAAAAACGGGGAACAACGCCAAATAAGGGAGTCAAAGAAAATCAATGCAAAGTTTAAAAATAAAAGTTGCATAATTCGAAAAAGTACGTATATGGGGATGTTACAGCATTTAAATGAAAATATTAATTTTTTCTTCATATGTTCCATACGGTTTTATAATAGAAATTTCATTTAAATTTAAAATTAAAATAGAAGTTTAGAGTTACGTAATCCATGAAAGATTTATAAATAAATAAATAAAATATTATATTCTGCTTAAGGGGACGGTGGACGTTTAATTTTTTTTTTTTTAATTTTCATAATCGAGATTTGAAATTTTGTGAAAATATACATTTCACCATAAGTATATAAAACACCTTAAAATAAATGTTCAATCTTATTATAATTTTAAGATCTTTTAAAAAATATAAAATTTTAAAACGAAATTTTAAAATGCTCCTTGCGCCTTAATTTTTCAGATATTTGGGTAAGGGTAAACTTGGCTGGATGTCACGAAAGTAAACCGTTAAATAACCATTTCCTAATCCTGAAATAATAAAATCGCCAACAAATGCAGAGAGAGAGCAATGCATAAAATCAACTGTTTCTAGAACCTAAGAAGTTTCACTTCTAACGCTCGAGAGTCCCACGCATATTTTTTTCCCTCAGGAACTTCCCTTTTTACCTATAAATTCTCTGAAGGGGGGTCGAAAAACTGCTTGTTTTGTCCCTTGCTGACTTCGGAAAGAGGGACTTCCCCCTCTCTCCGCTCGCGTTTGTTCGTACAGTGTATGCATATATACCTGCAATATTTTCTATGTGTACTTCTATGTATAACTTTCTACCAATTTTGTAGAAAATAAAATTTTAAAAAGTAAAAGAAAAAAAAAACTTCTAAACACGCCATTTGTAATATGTTAAAATGTGCACTATTACAATTACCAGTCCAAAGCCTGGAAAAAGTGTAAGGGGGATGTTACCTAAAAAGCATTGCCATAGCCATTTTTTAAAAGTTGTCCAGTTATTCGGATTTTTCTCGGCCTTGGTCCCCATAGATCCGGATATCGACGCTGTACTGTAATTATACTTTTTAACGATCATAAATGCATAAAGATCGTGGTTATAATATATTTTCGTATTTTCAGAAACATTTGTGTTTTCTTTTACAGTGTAGAGGGGCAATAAATTTGCAAATAAGTCAAATAATACACGAAGGGAATAATTAAAGGAGCAACTATAAAAAAGGTACTTTATGTTAATTCTAATAAGTGAAGTCCGATGAAAGGTAGTAAGTGAGAAACGCAAGGTCAACATTATCACGAAGTCCAATACTTACTTTCTCTACACAGAAATATGAAATTCAATAAAAAGTTTCGCGTGTGGGAAGTGGAACATGTCATTGAAAAGATATTTGACGACATCTGATAAGGCATTTGACGGAGTGTAATTGGGAGAATGGAAGGAGGACAGTAAATTTGTAAACATGTAAGGCTTTCATTTTGGTCAGTTATGTCCACGTACCTTATAAAGTTTTCCAATGTTTCTGTAAAACATTGTAAAACATAACATAAACTTTTCCCTACCCCCACTTTAATATCGCATTTCTTATATTCTTATTTGAATTTATCTTTTGCGGAAACAGACTATTCTGTGTTTTGAATATATGTAAGGCATGAAAATATATAAATCTTGGGCCAATTACATGTTTTAGCTGCGTATGAATTTTTATACTTTATTTTTTTCCGCCAGCATATATTCAACTTAAAAGATTTAAAATTCCCATAAGCCATCGAAAATTCAAAATATGACTGAACAAACACCAGTTTACATTTTCTTGTAAGAAATAGCTATTAAATCATGTTGCCGGTATTAATCATGTTAAATAAATATATTAAAAAGGGCTGGCAAAAGAAATCAAAAACACACTTTTATAATTATACATTTTGAAAGAACATCGTGCCAAGAAAGAATTAGAATTTCTTCTCTCACGTGCTGCTAACTTGATTTCCAGCTTGCTCTTTTTTTTTTTCCTCCTCTAAATTATAAGTCTCATTGTAAATCATGACATATATACTGTATATTCCGGCGTATAATTCACGCTTTTTAGAAATGAAAATTGATCAAAATTTACAGGTGCGGGTTATAAAAAGGAAAGCTTAACAAATTAAGGGGGCCCGGGGCTCAAAATTCTATTTTTGTTTATTTATAGACATTTTGTTATGAAATTTTTTTCTGAAATATGTTTTAATATAATAAGAATATTGCATGTAAAAAAATCTGAAAAATTGTAAATATTTTTTTTAATTTAGTTTTTAAATTTTAAACATATTTAATTTTTGATATAACTCTGGAAGTACTTATTCGATTTACAAAATTTTTACACTTTAGTG
Source organism: Maratus speciosus (assembly GCA_963932465.1). Classification (NCBI taxonomy): domain Eukaryota; kingdom Metazoa; phylum Arthropoda; class Arachnida; order Araneae; family Salticidae; genus Maratus; species Maratus speciosus. Next base: position 298,629,028 of record OZ010797.1, read on the forward strand.
TACAGAAAATGTGTCATTTTAATTTGTCTTCAGAATTTCTTAAAGTATTGGTTATGAGTTTTATATAAAAAAAAAATAGGTAAAAAAATGAAGTTTTTTATGAGTGAATTTTGCGTTAATTAGCATATTTTCACAATTATCGCTCGAAATTAAAAATGCTGAAGACATTTTTTGAAAATATAGCATAAAATCTCTGTTGAAAATTTCATACATATATCCTGCAAGGAACTTTAAATATAATCTTTTAAAGTTGACAAATCGTGAAAAAATTCATTCTGAGATAAATGAACTTAAAGTCAGTTAAAGTGAAGTTAAAATGCATCGCTTCTCAAGGCAAAAGATGTTATATCTCTGGATCTAATGAAGATAAAAGCATGCGGTTTGCGGTATTTAACGCTAAAAACTCAGTATTTTTTCTAAGCCAATAAAAAAATTTGTATTTTTTTTATAGAAGTTTTAGCTTCGGACCCCTTAAACATAAGGATTGAGATTTCCATAGCAATGAACAAGAGAAGAAGTTTTGATTATTTGAATGTACGATTCCAAAGGCTCTCTGGGGGTTCAAGCAAAGAGTGGCATATGTCATCTCTTCATATTTGCTTATTTTCTTTATTTTTGTTGTTTTGATAAACTTTTTAATGCTCTTTATTGTATTTTCATGCTATATATCTTTTAAAAGTTTCTTTAAAAATAAATAAATAAATAAATAAAAATAATAATAAATAAACTAAACATAGAAACATACAGTCTGAAATCGTGGGTGCGCGTTACACACCAGAATATGCAGTATTATATACGTATATACGTGGGTAGTTCAATAATTATTGTCCCTAATGTATATAGAATATTTGTACTGCGATGGTTGATGTGGAATATCGAAGCCTAATCTCTTAAATGCCTATATGCTCAATTTTAGATCCGTAGCTGCTATATTAACATAGTTTTGGGGGGAGGGGTGAAGTTTTAAAAACCTATTTTGGGGGGGGGGGGTTTAAGGAGGGGGTGAGGGTGAAATGCTGGTTTGGAGCTTATGAGGCTACATTTGTGACAGTGGATGAGATGTGGCTACATCACTGTGATCCCGAGTCCAAACGACAGTAGTTACGTCTCATCTACTATCGCAAATCTAACCCCATAGCTAAAAGTCAGCCTTTCAGCCCCATTCCACCCCCCTTTCACTCCTCCCTCCAAAACTATGTTAATATAGCAGCTACGGTTTTAAAATTGAGCATATAGGCATCATACATTAGGCTTCGATATTCCACAACAACCATCGCAATACAAATATTTTATACACACTAGGGACAGTAATTATTGAACCACCCTCCTACATCTTAATCCAATATTAGTTATTATTATTATTATTTATTTATTGATTAATTTTATTTATTCATTAGTTTTTACCCCCCCCCCTCCCCCCCTGTTTTTTCCTAAAAATAAAAGCTTTGGAAGTCATCTTTAAATGTGTTATTCAACGAAAGGAAACAGCACTATTTCTGATCCACTAGTAAAAATACTGTATTTTTACTATTTCAGTCTGATTACATTCTCCATTTTTGCTCCTGGGTTATACTCATAGTATTTTACTTAAATATTTTTAGCAACATGTGCGAATCCTTTCTGATGCATTTACTGCTGCATCATTAATGTCATGGTTGGATCTTCAATTGATAATGTGCTTCTTTTTTAATATATTTTAATCCATTATATTTTTTTTACCTAATGTTATTTCTGGCTTCTTTTTCTAGATTTATTGTGTGTGGTAGCCCAGATTTTGCATTATTTTAGCTTGTTATAGCTAATGCAATTATCAAACCATACATGTTATTTGAAGAACTCAATGTAATTTGGGCCTGGTGATTCTGCCTTGGTTCCACAAATTTTTCCCTTTTTCCGATGCTTACTGTCTTTTCAATTCCTTGTCACACTTGTTATAAGGATCTGTTTCAAAGAATTTTATAATGGTTTTTACATAATTTTTAATTTGTACAAAAATTCATTTATAATTTGTATACTCAAATTTGTTGATGATAACTTGTAATGGTTCATAATAGTTATATATGCATGTATATATATATATGTAGAAATTTAATGCACATTGATTTTGACGAATAAATGTACCTTAGCTGTGGGCGGTGTCTAGAAGTAATTAGTCCAGGCAGATTCTTGAGGGAATCTTAAACTTTAATATTCTTGATTATGTGGATGAGGTATTTACAGATGGGGTATTTATATTTAGATTAAACATGATAATTATAACTGGGTGGCGATATTCCGCCTTACTCAGGTCCGTGACCCGGTATTCGGTCGAACAGCGACGTTTCAACACGTCTGCTCTCACGAGCAACCAACAGTCAACTCTATCTTCTCACAATAGTTTCTGTAAGTTCAGCAGTTTTTCTTACATTCAGAGGTTGGGGTGGATCGTCCAGAGCCTCATTTAAAGAATGTGCTGGTCTTTGCAGTGCAGAATTCAAACTCTGTCACCACATATATTCATACTATCACAATTTTTGTTGGTGGTTGGTAATGTTTAATTAATGGTTATATATATATATATATATATATATGTATATATATATATATATATATATATATATATATATATATATATATATATATATATATATATATATATATATATATATATATATGTATATATATATATATAAGAAATATATTAAAATCCCATTTTTAACTCTGAAATTTTAATTAATTTCTATTAATGTTTTCCAAGTTAACTCTTAATGTTTAATTCTCAAACTGTCTCCTTTTAAGTTTGTTTCTCAGCCCAACAAATTTTACTTTCATATATTAAATTGTAACCAATTTTAAGATTTAATATGCAACCTTAGCGCAGTTTGCAAGCATTTGTTGTTAGTGGTGCAATCAGGCTTGGCCAGCCTTTGCTCACACAACAAATCCAGACATCGATCAAAAGCTATTTATCCAATTAAGTTAAAGTTTCTTTCCAATTGGCACCTTTGCACCCTGCTGGAAAATATTACAAGTGCTGATCAAAAAGCCAGATCTCGAGCGAAAATGAGAAATTTTGGAGGATTGAGAGACTCTACTTAACTTATAACGATGTAATAATTAAATGTTATGGTTCTCGGGGCTCCCAAAACAAAGATCATACTCCCACTTTCTAGACGCTTCATACCGGACTGGATAATAAAAAAAATGTACGGTGAATCAGCGAAGTTCCGATTCGCAGTACTTTATTATATTCTCTTCTTCAAGCCCTCACATATATTTACCAGGTGATTCAAAATAAAGGTTATGGGAATTACCTCTCACAGATCGTTGATGCTAGAAGCATACTTTCAATTACAAAAAGTATACAGCTTTTAGGTATGACATTTATTTTACAAGGGGATCTATACATATTCAAAAAGGAAATTTACTGTTTTCTATTGTTCCTATGTCCTTAAGTTATATTTGGAAAAATTGTTATCCGTGCTCTGACAAGTAAATACGTAAAAATTCTATTTTTCAAGAACCAAAACTCGAAAAGTTATGATGCTTTAAAATGAAATTTCAGATCTTCTCGGCACTAAATACGGACAAATGACTTTTTAGTGTTACAAAAGCTCTGAAATTTCATAAAAATCAAAGTATCATAACTAGGCGAGTTTTGGATCTGCATTTTGTGTCTATCGCCACACACAGTCAATATATACCCATCAACGGAAATTCATGGCCTAAAAACTCCATCTATCAGAATCAATTGAACTATTACGTGATACAGTACAATGGGCATTAACAAGTTTCCTGGCTTACAAATTTCCCGATAGCATCGAATAGTCTCTCAGGTCTACAAGTAGTGCAAGATTTTCATTTAGAAGACTGTGTAGTTCATAATACTTACTGAACAGTACGACAAAGAATAGAAAGTTTTCTTGTGTTACAGATAACACAGGAGTAGACCAGTTAGTGAAAAAAGCAGCAGGAATCAACCGCGACCAACAGTGACAATCAACAACAAATGCTGTTTTTCCTGCTACATCACCTCATTGTAAAAGAACATTAAATAAAAATGATTAGAGACTGGCAAGATTGCAGGAAAACGGAAGAAACAGGAAGATATGCCTCCAATCTTTCACCAAAGGTCTTCAGTCTTCTAAGAAAGGCTTTTTCCCCGTAGAAACATTTATATAGGGTGTTTCAAAAGGTCATGTCCAAACGATATGTGTGGATGTGTCAGTTCATGACTCATGAGGAGCAAGAATTACATAGGAACCGGGGGTCGGAAACGCAATCGTGACAGTGCAATTGCATCGCGACCGTGACGCAAATAAAAGAAACATTATTAATTTTATTTTACAAAATCCTTAATCGAAGTGCAGAATACAAATGAAAAATGTTACAACTCAAAACAAGTGCTCAAAATTTGACCCATTAGCCGTGATGCATGCTTCACATCGGATCGCAAATAAGATTCAATCGACCCTGTAACGTGTCCACCACGATATCCAGGTCTAAAACCCCTGGATTTCCATCTCTGAGGATATCTTAAGTCTCTGGTGTACGAGACACCCGTTCCATCGGCCATGAAACTCATGGCACGGATCGCTGAAACAACGGCAGGTATCCGGATGTTCCTGGCCAATTGAAACATGTTCGCGATTCCATGGAGCGCCAATATGAATCATACTTCACGGTTAACTGGGCACATTTTGAGCACTCGTTATGAGTTGTAATATTTCTTAGTTGTATTTTGTACTCCGATTAAGTTTTTTGTAAAATAAAGTTATTTTTACACCGTTTTTTATCTTTCCTTTGCTTCACTGTCACGATGCAATGGCACCGTCGCGATGGCATTTTCGACCCCCAGTTCCTATGTAATTCTCGCACCTCATGACCTGACACATCCACACGTGCTGTTTGGACATGACCTTTTGAACCACTCTGTATATTCCTCAGTAGTCATGATTTACAACCTACACTGAAAGAAATTAAGTACGCAAAAATGAGTAAATCGATGTACTCATATCGAATTGAATATGTTTGGATCAAAAATGAACCTATCCTTTCTCAATTTTGATCCATCACATGTTATCAAACCCAAACAAAACGATAATTATGTACCCTGTAATGGTTTATTTCTTTTATGTCTTCATAAAAGATGTTTATTAATGTAAATATTAAATTATGCACAGCATTCTAAAATAATTTAAAAGTGCTTTCAAATAATGCTCTTCTCATTTAAATATTCCATTTGGATGTTTTGCTAATATTTTTGCTATTTTTCTTAATAAATAATCAATTAAACATTTCCTGTTAATAATTGTGAACGGGAAATAAATGTCAGTACATTTTTAGTTTAATTTGCAGGTTCTGGGGGTAGTGCATAACGATTTATATTTGAACACAACCATGGGATCGAAAATGAGTACATGCGTTTCTCAATTTTGCGTACATTTGGATCGGAGCTATTTTGAGTTTGTGACGTATTTAAAATTGAGTTCTTTTAACTCAATTTTGAGTACCCATTTTTTTTCAGTGTATTTATATAAAATAAAGCGAGCAACATTTCCTTATTGTGTCTTTGGAGAACCATCTACTTCACTATATTACATTTTACAAGTGCACGTTAACATCAGCACTCCATACGCTCAAACCACGGTACAATCCCTATCATAGCTGTGGTTCTTGCATATACGGAAAAGAGTCCATATCTTCTGGACAAAATAACACAAATAGTAAATATTATAAAGAGAAAAAAACCAGAATGTATTCGAAAATACAGCACTGCTTCCACAGCCGGATGAGCTGCTCATGGACTCAGATTTGGACTAGTCTTCAAGCTAGCCATTGACTATATAAGAAAACAAAAGATAATTGTATTATAATACTAACGAAAGTGCGTTTCTTTGTAACAATACACATTTAAATGAACCTGCATCTAATAATTATAAAAATTGTAAATTTAACATTCGATGCTACTTACAAGGAAGGTCTCCTTACTGGGCATACTCGTAATATTTTGAAAAAAAAAAAAATACTAATTAAACTACTCATGTATGCAATAAAGGATGAGTCAAATTTAGCGGCGGAAGTACTGTAGAAAATCTGTAAAAAAATAAAATACTTTCGAATATTTGGCGCGAAAAGACGAAAGCGTCACGTGATTTGGCGATCAGTACTTTTCCTCGCCAAAAGCAAGCGATTTTAATGCACCTAAAATTGTTTGTTAATTGATTTTTAGAATGCATGTAAAAAGTATTTAATGAATTTAAGCATAAAAAATGAGCGAGTTTAATAAATATATTCGGTACTTCTTAGTTATCCCGTCGACCAAATTACTCTCGCCAAATTGTAAGATTAAATGCCAATAATGGTTGCCATTAATAAATTAATTTTAAGATTAAATGCCAATAATGGCCTATAAAACCATTAATTCGACGTTTTATTTGTATTTTTATTAATGTTTTACTAATTTATTTGTTCTTTCGTTATTTAAAATAAAAATTATGTCAATGTGTATAATTTGGCGAGTGGTTCGGAGATTTATATAATTTGGCGAAATTGGTCGACGGTATAACTAAGAAGTACCATACATTTTTTCGTATTACATATTTATGTTGCTTGTTATTTAATAAACAATTTCATATATGAAAAGTATTTTCATTCCAAAATAAAGGCAAGATTCATTTACCAGTTATTCATTTAAATATCAAAGTATTCGTCGTTTCCATAGCAACAAAATTGAATCGACAGTGCTCAATTGGACTTAATTTTGAGATATTGAAACAATTTTAATTTATTTTAATTTTGTTTTAATTCATGAAATTTGATATTTAACTTTCATTATATATATGACAAAACTATAGTTAAATCAAATTAAAACTGACAAAACTAAAGTTATTTACATTAAATTTATTTAAACAAGTTCAATATCAAGCATTTTTATCTTAAAGAGTATTCGACATAAAAAATTATTTTTCGAAATTTCATTTCATCGCCAACCGATGATAAATCGCCAAATAAACGAAATTTTCATTATTTTTTTACGAATGTTCTATCGTGGTTCCGCCAAAAAAAAATTATATCTACATGAGAGGAACACTCTGTAATGTTTTCAGATTTTTCTGAATATGACCGTATGAAGACATTCCTTGTTAGTTAACTGAATATAATTAACTACCTCAATTCCGAACAAAATTTAATATTAGCATCAATTTCAAATTCTTAAATGCACATGTAGACATGTTTCTAAAAAATACATCTCAGTTCAGCTATGCATCTCAGTACTGTTATCTATTTAATTTTGCGCAATGTTTTAAACACTATAAAATTAATTATCATCATTGTTCGGGAGGTACAATTATGCATCTTTGAAGTACATTCAATTTGAGCTATAGTTAGTTTGAAATGTGAAATAGTGTAAAATTTGTAATAACATTTTAAAAGGCCATACAATGCCAATGTAACTAAAGCATTGCATGTTTCAGATTATGCTGATACTTCAGGTGTATCAAAAAGTGCTTTTTGTCAGTCTCTCTGTTCGTGATCATAAATATACTCGATTGCCATGTAATAATCTTTATATTTCATTGATGTATACTATAGAATGTTTAATATTTAAAATTAAATGTATAGCAGTTATTTATAGTTTGTTACAGAAACACATAAAAGAATTCCGTTGCATTATGGTGCATATGGAAAAATTCTTTTCTATGCATTTAAGTGATATTGAAATGCAGTAAACCAACGTTTAAAATGCACAAATAATGCGTGAAAAAGCAGAAAACAGCTGTTTCGAATCTACAGCGAGATTCTTCTTCAGTGCAAGAGAGGGAAAAAAGGAACAGCGTGCTAGAAAAAGCAAGGCTGAGCCTTTTTCTAGCACGCTGTTCCTTTTTTCCCTCTCTTGCACTGAAGAAGAATCTCGCTGTAGATTCGAAACAGCTGTTTGCTGCTTTTTCACGCATTATTTGTGCATTTTAAACGTTGGTTTACTGCATTTCAATATTCCTGCACAAAGGCTTTAATTGCTATTTTAACATTTAAGTGATGTTACAATACTTCAACCATAACGAGATTGATCTGCATCACTGAGAAGGACTAAAATATGCTTAATCAGTAGCATAGAATAAGTAGCATTTAAAGTTAGTCTATAGGGAAGCACAAAATAATTCCGTTATATTATGACTATGGGGGAAAATCGTTTGAGATGCATTTTAGTGATAGAGGATACTTCAAACGTATGAAATTAAAAAGGATCACTGAGGTTCACTACAAAATATTATCTATAGATAAAAGAATTCGGAGTAGTTATCTTCATTTACAGAGACGCACAAAACAAGTCGGTTGCAGAATTATAATCGTTTCTATTGTATGAAAAAAGTCCTTGTCGTCTCGGCCCAGGTAGATTTCGAAGTTATGTACTAATTTCACCAACAAAAACAAAGTCAAGATTAGACATAAACTCAGTTTAAAAAATTCATCTGGCCGCTTTTGACGAGTTTTTAATTTCATTTTTGTGGAAGAACTGTTATAACATGTTAATACGATAACTTTTTTTTAACCCCTATTTTTTTTTCTTTTTTTCTGAAAAGCTGCTATCAGATTCACCAACTTTTCGAGCAACCAGCTTTTCAGCCGATTTTAACCCCAACTTTTTCCAGTTCAAAGGAGGAAAAGGTTACAATTGTCGTTGCTAAAATTGAAGGAAAACCAGTACTACTAGTACCAGCCGTCAATATGTATCGCCTTTTCGTATCAATCACTTATCTCTGATTCGCCGAAATGTTGAAAGGTGGGAGGAAAAGTTGCGGCTAGCACAGACTTTTTAGAAATGCGGATGAAAAGTTGGGGATAATGCTGTTTGCTATCACACTGAATGTCGAGACAATCGCGAAAAGGTGGAGGAAATCAAGAGTTGGCTCAAAAATTGCTCGAAAAGTTGGTGAATCTGATAGTAGCTTAAGAGTTGGTCTTATCAAAAACTTGTCAGCATAAAAGATGTAGATAATATTAAGAAAATTTATAATAAATTTAAGCTGATTTAATATATTTTGAAGTGACGAAGTTATGAATATTTTTCTTCTTCCTCGTCCTTTTTTTTTTATTTATTTTTATTTTATTATTAACCATTTGGAAACATTGTTATTGTTCTCGTCAGGATGGGAAATCAAAAGCATATCTGAAGGTTTTTATTGGTTTAATGCGCATTTTATTCGTTTTCTGATTGGTCTGTACAGTAATATGTACACCCTTTACTTTCAACAGAGATCTGTTGCCACTATGACAAAAAAGTAATAAAAATTACTAAAAAAATTAATAACTCAGAAACAAATTGAGATACAGCTTTCAAACAAATTGCATTTAAAAGTACATTTTTTTTTCTCTATACGACGGTGTAAAAAGTAATATTGTGAGATGTTTAAAAGTTTAAGAGTGAAATTTCATTTAAAATGGGTTGTCAGATTTCTTGGAAATCTGACGATGGAAAAGCCTTTTCCCGAACAGCCAATGAAATGCTTGGATAATACATAAGTTTCAGGTGGATAATACGTACGAGTCGCAGGCGATTTCCGTCGCTTGCAATTTAAGTGTAATAACACTATTAATATTTAATTCATGGCGTACGTAATGTATGATCAACTCAGTGTTATTTTTTATGTCTTAAATTTTAGTCTTTGAAAAAATCTTTTTCCAAACGGTCGTTGTAATTTGTTAAATTGCATTTATTATATTTTTTAATTAATTATTTATTTATTTATTTATTTTGCTGTAAGAGTTGGTCCTATCAAAACTTGTCAGTATGAAAGTTCTAGATAATATTAGGAAGATTCATAATAAATTTAAACGGATTTGATATCTTATGAAATGACGAAATTACGAATTTTTGTCTTTTTAAACCCCTATTTTTTTCGCCCCTTGAACCCATTTTTAATGATATCAAAAGTCTGTCATACATAAATTTTTGGACCTTTTCCTAGAAGTAATAATAACTTTGAACTGATTTGATATGCATTATAATTAAGAAGTTATGGGTTTTTCTTCGGTTTTCACAACCCCCCCCCCCCCCCCTGGTGCGATTTTGTTCTTTAACGAACTTGACCGAGATTTTATGTATCAGGTTGGAAAAGATTTGTGCAGAATCGCGGAAGTTATCGTGTCCATAAAAAAGTGATATATCTCTCTATCTGTCTATCTATAGATAGATAGATAGGTAAAGTTTTGAACTGGTGTTCGTTTTGGGTTCTAGTTGTCATTGATCGTCGTAGACCTGCAAAAAATTTTCAGAAATCAGAGAATGTAATAGGTAGTATTTCTTACGAAATCTGCTCAAAATGAAATTTCTTAATAATATTCTGGTAATCTTGGAAAGTGCCTCATAGTCTATACCTGATTCATGACATTTCGTTCTTGTCATTTTAAAAGATGTATTATCCCCTACAGCGTTGCGTTAATAAGGGCTACAGGTGAACAAATATTTAATGTTTTCTAAAGACGCTAACAACAAAATCCGGATTCAAAACCCCCATAAACCACCACAAAATTTAAATATTAATAAAAAGAGCTGGTAAAAGGAGAAAAAAATTAAAACCACACTTTATAATTATACATTTTGAGAGAACATGTGCCAAACAAGAACTCGAATTTCTTCTCTTACGTGTTGCTAACTTGACTTCCAGCTTCCTTCTCCGCCCCATTCTAAATCTTCGAGGAGTAGAAAAAGATTTCCGAGAACTGTTGGATGAAATCCAAAATTATGTAAGGCCGTGATTGAAGTTCATGGTTCAAAAACTACTTTCACTTCGACTTTCAAAAGCATAAATAAAAATCGCTTAAAAGAAAAAAAAAAGAGAGAGAATGTATTGGGCGTTTGCGGAAACTTGTTCATGATTTTCTTCAGGGAAATATTTTCATGGTTTTCTGAAATGAAATTTAATTGTAACTATTAAATTCACAGTCATTTATAAGTTATCGTTTTCTTCGCTTTATGACTTGAGTAGAAGACAATGTTACGCCAAATTTATCTTTAAAAATATTTTATTTTATGTTATGAGGTAATCTATCATATGGTTAATCTAAAATTAGTCTTGAAGATATAGATATTACTTTTTAATATTTATTATTTTTATTTATAATTTAATTAATATTAATAATTTTAAACATTTAAAAATTAAATGTTAATAAGTTTAGAACTACATTGTATCTTTTAAACATGTGCTATCAAGAAAAAAAATGAGTAACGCAATTTAAAAAAAAAAATTCCCTTCAATTTTCTCGGAATTTATTATTATTATTATTATTATTTTTTTTTTTTTTTTTTTTTTTTACGTGACATTTTCTTTTTGACAGTCTTCAATTCTGTTCTTTATCTTATTTTGGATTTTTAAAAAATTGCAAAATAAAATATTTTGCATTTATTCCTTTTTTTTTTTTTTTTTTTTTTTGAAATTATCTTCCGAAGTTTTGCGTTGGAGCTTTAAAATGATAAATTAAAATTTCCTAAAAAATAAAAGAAACTCAAAAGTGGAACAGATGGTCATTTGTGAAAAGTTTTTCGTGATTTTCTCTAGGAAAATGTGTTCGTGTTTTCCCCCAACTAAATTGAATTGTAATGATGAGATTCTCACTCACTTAGGTGTAGAGATTGTTTCGTTTGTCTTATAGACTTTGTGATTTACCTTGGATATGAATTTTCGCATTTATTTCTTTCTAAATTTTTTCCTCTTTTCTTTTTTGAAAAACACTTTTGAAGTAAGTTCTTCATTGGAGTTTCAAAGCGATAAATAAAAATCGCTTAAGAAAAAACTTTTAAAAATGGAACAGACGGTCGGTTGTGAAAACTTGTTCGTGATTTTCTCTAGGAAAATGTGCTCATGGTTTTCTCCAATCAAATAGAATTTTAATGATGAGATACTCCCTCACTTAGGTGTAGAGATTGTTTCGTTTGTCTTATAGACTTTGTGATTTATCTTGGATATAAATTTTCGCATTTTTTTTCTAAATTTTTTCATCTTTTCTTTTATGAAAAATACTTTTGAAGTAAGTTCTTCATTGGAGTTTCAAAACAATAAATAGAAATCTCTAAGAAAACCAAAGAAAAACTTTTAAAAATGGAACAGACAGTCGTTTGTGAAAAACTTGTTAGTGATTTTCTCTAGGAAAATGTGCTCATGGTTTTCTCCAATCACATTGAATTGTAATGATGAGATTCTCCCTCACTTAGGTGTAGATTGTTTCGTTTGCCTTATAAATTTTGTGCTTTATCTTGAATATGAATTTTCGCTTTTTTTTTTCTAAATTTTTTCATATTTTCTTTTTTGAAAAATACTTTTGAAGTAAGTTTTTCATTGGAGTTTCAGAACAATAAATAGAAATCTCATAGAAAATCGAAGAAAAAACATTTGACAAGGAAGCACGTGGTCATTTGTGAAAACTTGTTTTCGGGTCATTCCATGTCAGTTCAGGCAGGCATATAACCCACCATCACAGATTTTGATGAAACTGCGTGTGTTTGTTCCTTTTATTAAGATATGATTCCCAGTATTTTTTTTTTTACTTCTTGGTCAAATAGTTTCTGAGAAAACAATTGTCAAAATTTTGAAAAACTGCCATCAGTTGGCATTCTTGACTGCTCGATTTTCAAATGTAGCATGACATAAATATGATCATATTTCAATATCTATTCCCCAAATCATCTTCAAATAATTTATGCATAATATATAGGGTACGTATTTTATGAAAAAAAATACTGTTACGCTTATATAACATTTTAAGTGTGTCTAAAAAAATGTTTAATCTTTGAAGTCGTGATTTTTTTTATGAAAAATAATGCATTAACTAAAATAGCATTATTAACAAAAGGCGGTATTTTTATTAAATTTATTTTTTGTGGGGATATACTTAAAGGTGTCCTTTACCTGATTCTGAAATAAAAGTAGTGGGATTTTGGGTGTTTTTAGTAGTATTTCATATTTAAAAATATTTTGAGGCGTATTTCAAATCAAATCAAGCAGAGTCATTCCATGTCAGTTCGCCTAAGACATTTAATTCACTGTCACAAATTTCAATGAAACTGGGTATGTTTATAGCTCATTTTGAGACAGGATCAAGGAAATTAAAGGTGATTACAAGTAAAATATTTTTTAAGATAAAAAAAATATATAAATTTTGAAATTTTTTAAAAATGTTTTTAATGACAGATCTATATTCAAAGACTGCATAAAAAAAAAAGTCATTTCAATATAAAATCACTAAATAAGTTTCAAATAATGTATATGTGACAAATAATGTAGGCAGATTATTATTTATTGTTGTTTGTCATGTTTAAATGCTAAGAGTGTGTTTAATCTTGTGAATTCTTAAAATCAAGAATTTTGTGAAAAATAATGTGTTAATCAAAAATTTATTATTAACCGAAGGCAGGCTGTGATTACTTTTTTTAATTGTACGTAAAAATATCTTTTCAATAGTTATAAAATAAAAATAGTGAAAACATGATCAATTTTAACAAAATTTTCATAAAATGTGAATGTTTAATGATAAATATTGAAGCTTTTCATGCTAAGATGTACTAAAATGACTATGATATCGTGTATTTCTACTCTTGCTTAAATATAATACATACAATAATAAAATAACAAATATTATTTACAGCAATAAAAATTAAATTAAATAGTACCAGTTCCTTTACCAACACTACATTGCTCAACAGCCGACTTAAAATCAACAGCCCACTCTTATTGAAAAATACTATCAACTGTTCAAATAATAAATAAACTGCATTTAAAAATTTTAATATCAACTTATTATCTTAAGACGATAATAATAACTAAACAACATGATGAATTTATAAATCAGCTTTTAATTGAAAAGTCATGAAATGGTCCCTTTAAATATTGTTGTTCATCGAGTCAATCAAAACAAATTATATAAAAAAAAATAGTGAGCCTAATATGCTGACTGCAATGACACTTCTAACAAAACTAATTAATTCATTACCATCTGAAATCAAACCCGAAAGATCAAAAAGAAAAAAAAAATCATCTGTATTGTGAATGTGACATACTCAGTGGTTGTTGAGGTAGGAATGTCTTTGTGACATTTTCACCTGTACTTCAATAAAATATAAACATGTAAGCTTTTTTCATTCATCAAAATTAAGTAAAACAATTATCAAATTTTGTTGTCATTATACCAGATGTTAAATTTTTCGTTACATACTATTAGATAAGTTCTTTTCTTTTAGACATTATTGACATAATATCATAAAATTTACTATATGTATTTTCTATAAGTGTATAAACAATATATATATGCTTTATTAAACATAAATGAATAATTTTTAAATAATTTGTTTGAGAACAGGGATATATATACACACATATATATGTTGAAAATCCATCTTTCAGCAATACTGTGATGAAATAAATCAAATTACCGTAATTTCCGGTGTATAGCCCGCGGATCAAACAATCGTGTTTCGACCCAGAAATTTTTAAAAATAAAATGTAACTTTTTAGATCACAGTAAATATTGGTCTTCAAATACTGAATAAAATTTCTGGGTCCAAACTGAATTGTTTGATCTGCGGGCTATACACCCGAAATTACGGTACATATCATTAGAAACTGAATAAAGTTACAAAAGTGCAACTCATTAAGTTTTAAATATTTTTTTAGATATAGTTATTTGAAAGATATAAATATAATGGATTATGCATTTTTTGCATATATTTAAAGCACAATACGTCAAAATTTTCTTCAAAAGAGTGAAATTTGGTATTTTTTTTTTTCAATATTAGCAGCTCAATGCTAAATTTTCAATATTAACAGCCAAATATGAGTTTAAAGATTAGGACTGTCATTTTGAAAATTTCTATTGGGCAGTGAGGAGCTAGTGATTTTTCTCTTTTTTGGAAAGGGATAATTGCTCTTCGCCCTAGAAGTTTTACTAAAAAACAATATTGTTTATTTTTTTCCTTAAGAAACGAACATAAAAGATAATTTGATAAATAAAATAAATGTATAAATAAAAATATTTCCAGGGATGATACATTGGATAGGTTTTACATTTGAAAATATTGATAATTTTAAATATGATTTAAATACTACTAAAACCAAGCAAAATCCCACTATTTTTATTTCAGATCCAGTTCTAATGTAGTATTATGTACAATTTAAAATTAAAAAATTAGTCATAGAAACTCCGCCTCTGATTGATAAAGATTTTTTAATAATTTCATTATTTTTTGTAAAATATTTTTGATTTCAAAGATTATACAATTTTTTAGACACATTTAAATATTTTTTAACATTACAGCAATATTTTTTTCATAATCTACATACTTTATTTACCTTGCTTAAATTATTCGAAGAAGATTTCTTTATTAGTTATTGAAATATGATTTTATATATAAAATGAGGCCTTTGAAAATTGAACAATCATTAATGGCAACTCGTGGCATTTTTCCAAAATTTTGATAATTTTTTCTCATATGTTCACTATTTTTATTTTATAACCATTTAAAAGATATTTTTACGTACAATTAAAAAAAAGCAATAACACCCTGCCTTCGGTTAATAATAAATTTTTGATTAACACATTATTTTTGACAAAATTCTTGATTTTAGAAATTCATAAGATAAAAGGCACTCTTAGTGTTTAAACATGATAAAAAACAAGAAATAATAATCAGCCTACATTATTTGTCACATATACATTATTTGAAACCTATTTAGTGATTTTATATTGAAATGACTTTTTTTTTTTTAATGCAGTCTTTGAATATCGAACTGTCATTAAAAAAATTTAAAACAATTTTTCAAAATTTTGATACTTTTTATCTTAAAAAATATTTTACTTAGGATCAAGAAAATTAAAGGTGATTACGTCTTAAAATAAGCTATAAACAAACCCAATTTCATTGAAATTTGTGACAGTGATTAAATGGCTTAGGGGAACTGGCATGGAACGACTCTGCTTGATTTGATATGAAATGCACCTCAAAATATTTTTAAATAGGAAATACTACCAAAAACACCCCAAATTCCACTATTTTTATTTCAGAATCAGGTAAAGGACACCTTTAAGTATATCTCCCATAAAAAATAAATTTAATAAAAATACCGCCTTTTGTTGATAATGCTTTTTTTGTTAATGCATTATTTTTCATAAAAAATTCACGACTCCAAAGTTTAAATATTTTTTTAGACACACTTAAAATGTTATAAGCGTAACAATATATTTTTTTCATAAGCTGCGTACCCTAAATATTGTGCATAAATTATTTGAAGATGATTTGTAGAGTAGATATTGAAATATGATTATATATATGACATGCTACATTTGAAAACCGAGCTATCAAGAATGCCAACTGACGGCAGTTTTTCAAAATTTTGACAATTTTTTTCTCAGAAACTATTTCACCAAGGAGCAAAAAAAATTACTGGTGATCATATCTTAATAGTAAGAACAAACACACGCAGTTTCATTAAAATCTGTGATGGTGGGTTACATATTGGTATTTTACTGCCTGATTTGACGTGGAATGCCCCTTTCGTGATTTTCTTTAAGAAAATGGGTTTCTCATGGTTTACTTCAATGAAATTTGCATCCACTGTAGGTATGGATCGTTTTGTTTACTTTATGAATGCATTCTTCACCTTGGAATTTCTAAAAATATTTCTTTAAGGTATCTGACTACGTTGAAAATGCAATTTTAGACCAAAATTGTCAAACTTATTTTATTTCATTTTATTAAAGACCAACATTTTACCTTTCCAAAACTGTATTTGTTTTTATTGTACGATAAATAGATCCGGAGTTATAGTGGTTTTAAAACTACTCAACAGCTGTCACTCAAGCCGGAAGTGTTGTTTAAAGGGCTTTAAAATTTAAAATTTTTAAATTTTTAAATTGCTTTTAAAGGGTCGTATGTTTGGAGAAATTTCGCGATTTTGGATGCATTTGTTTAATAATAAGAAATGTTAAATAATATGCTCCATGAAATTTAGATGTATATTACTGTAAATTCTTGTAGTAAAACATAAATCTAAACTTTAAATGCATTTTTTGGAAAATGTAATTTTCGGTGAAATTCCAAACGCAAAACATGATTTCTCAAAAAGTTATTGGAATATCACTATGAAATTTAAAATACATATTATTTACACTATTGTGAAGGCAATAAACTAAAGATCTAAATTCAGAATAAATATTTTTTGTTTTATGGATGTTTTTGTGGAATGACATCGATGAATTTTATGAAAATTAACATGTAAACAGGTGCGATATGCTATAAGTTTTGAAATACTTAAAGAATCTCTTAGATTTTAGTTCATTGCCTTCACCAATGTCATAAATAGGAAGTGTAAAAAGGAAATTAAGATACATACATAATAATTTCCTTTAGAGCGTTTTGCGTTTCGGTCCAAATTTCACTAAATTTTACTATAAATTCCTCCATTGACCAAACTTTTATCAATGAATGAAATATTTTTTACTTTTTTTCACATTTTCTACTCCTAATCTTAGTAAAAATAAGTTTAAAAAATAATTAAATAGCTTTTTTGGAAAAAATTGCTCCGTACGTAGGCAGGCACCTTAAACATTTTCTACATTTTTTCATCTTTTTTTTTTTTTTTTTTTTTTTTTTTTTTTTTTTTTTTTTTTTTTGAGGGGGGGGGGGGGATACTTTTCCAAGTAAATTTCTTCGCGTAACAATCGAAAACGTGCGATATTTAGAAATATACAAACAGAAGTAAATGCTAAATTTAATCGTCAGGTGTTGCCATCGTCTAAATTACGTCAGAGTTACGCACGCACACGTTTATCCCTTACAACATAGATTCGAAGGAGCAACAATTGAAAATGTGCGATACTTTGAAATTTAAAAAACTGCAATAAAAGCTGAATTTAATCGTATGGTGTTGCTACCATCAAAATGACGTCAGCGTTACGCACGGTCACGTTTGTTCTTTACAATATAGATTCGATGGAGTAACAATTGAAAATGTGCGATATTAGAAGTTTTTTAAAACTGCAGTAAAAGCTAGATTTAATCGTCTGTTGTTGCCACCGTCAAAATGACGTCAGTGTTACGCACGGACATGTTTGTTCTTTATAGTTAGTCCTATCCAGGGTTCTCGCTTACTTTTTACGAACATTAGCAATTTGGCTAATCAGAATTAAAAAACATTCGCCAAATGAAAAAAAAAAAAAGCAAAATAAATTCGTTGTGAAACAATGAATGTTAGATCTTTAACCCCTTAACGTATCCCGCCCCCCCCCTTTTTTTTTTCAAAATGTTCGGAAATAATGTTCGGAAAGTTTTTGAAACTGTTTATAGATCAGTTATTCATCTAAATTTAATTATACGCTACAGAAACTAAAAAAAAAATAACTTTATTCTAAATGTCTTGCGCAATCAAGAAAAAAATTTAAAATATGATTTAACTAAATAAAATGTTATGAAATAAAACTTCCAATCCCAGTTTCTGGATTTCAATATATTACATTCAATGAATTCTGAAAATTTCAAAATATACAACAAAATGTGTCAAAAACTTTATTTTTCTAGAATTCTTCGGCTTTTCATTGAAGCCCATGCTTCAAAGGCAATTTCAAAATAGTACTGTTACCTATTGGGCACGTTAAAACATACTGAAATGACATTTTTGCTTACTGTGGCTTTGGCTGATGCTAAATTGAATCGGTATTAGGTTAGTATCTCTAAAAATATTGTAAATTGTACGATACGATTGATCATTATAAGTGACATCAATTGTTCAGTAATGTAAATAACAGTGTCGCCTGTACTCAAACGTACACACACACACACACACCTCCACGATCCTATTTAATTTCATTATGTTTGAAGTACCATAACAACGTTAAAATGCACCACAACCGATTTTTTCCATAGATAATAATGTAGTGGAATTATTTTGTACAACCCTGCTACTTATTTTATACTTTTGATAAAGCATATTGTAATCCATTTTAGTAATGCATATCAGTCACATTATGTTTGAAACCTCATGATATCAATAAAATGCACCGTAAACGAGTTTCCCCCCATGGACCATAACGTAATGGAATTTTTTGTGTGTCCCAGCAAAACAAACTATACATGATAAACACTTAATTTTCAATATACCGAATATTCTACAATAAATCTCTATAACATATAGAAATTAGATGGAAATCCGAGTATATTTACAAGAGTTAGAGCCAGGACAGGGGAACAAACCGAATTCATAAACACTTTTCAAATATTGTTGGAAAGATTTAAAAATGTAAATTTATCTGTTTTTTTTTTTTTTTTTTTTTTTTTTTTTTTTTTTTTTTAAGTACAAGACCCTTTAAAAAAAATAAACAAAAAAGAAGATAACAAAGAGGTGTGCAAAAATTAATTTTTAATAAATAATATTTTTTATTTAGTTGAAATAATATTTTTACTAAATATAAATAATAATAAACGGGTAGAAAATAAATGAAATTCAAGAAGAAATAAGCCATTTTTTTTCTTTTTTTCTTTTTTCCCCCCATTTAATTTAATTTTGTTTTTCTTTCTCTCAAAGAAAAAGAAAATGTGAAAAAAAAATGAAAATAAAGATCTTTGGATCTTTAAAATTAATTTTTTGATTTCTCTTGACTTTTATTCGTTTTTTATTCTTTTATATTTTTTCCCTTTCTTCTTTTTTACCATCTCCAATATAAATGAAAAGTGCTTATGAATTAGGTTTGTCTGTCCGTATGTCTGACCATCTGTCTGACCGTGCTCTAACTCGATAAAATATACTCAGATTTTCATATAATTTATATATGTTATTGATATTTACCATGATACGCTCGGTATTGGAAATGAAGCATGTAGCCTTTATAATTTATTTACAGAGGTACTCAAAACTATTCCATTGTGGTCTAAGGGGCGAAATAATTTGCAGTGTATTTTAATGGTGTAAGATATTTCAAACATAATGAAATTTATATGAGAGGCACTACAAGATGGTTTCTGCAGAATATGTTATGTGTAGTGCTTACAGTTTGTTTACAAGGGCCTAAAAAATTGATTATATTACGGTCTATGGGGAAAAAACCGTTTGCGGTTTGTTTGTTTAGGGATGTTACCCTATTACAAACATAATGATATTGATATAAATTTCTGAGGTGCATTAAAAAATACTTTCTGTAGAATATGGAGTAGAAAGCATTTATAATTCATTTACATGGTCACACAAAATTATTTAGTTACATAATAATATACGAAAAAAAAATATTTGCAAGGTATTTTAATTATGCTCACTGTTTCAAATATGATGAAACTGATATACGTTATGGAGGTTTACTACAACATGCTCTCTGTAGAATACAATGTGCATAACATTTTTCGTTCATTTACAGAGAAACACAAAAGTTTTCAGATGCAGTACTGTATCCGAAATATCATCTATTAGGGATAATTGTTTGAAGTGCGTTTTCAGTTATGGTATGCGTTTTTAACTAAATTTTGGCATACTATGTGGCCTGTATAAGTTTTACAGATCATATACAGGTCTACACAAAAGAATTCGTAAAGCATCACTGAGCATGAGCGTGAATTGCTTAAAGGTGTTTTTAAATTCAGCAATGCATTTTTAATCAGAATTATATTTAGTATACTAAGAGATGTTTGTATAGAATATAAATAAAATCCCATGGAAACCGTGCAAAGAACTGGATACGTGGCCGCCTATGGATGATAATTTCTGAAAGTGTAATTTCAGTAGTTTTAAGTGTAATTTTGCCTGAATTAAATTTCGTTTTAGACTGCCAGTGACAGCTTACGAATTCCCCTCTCTAATATTAAGTCTATGGGCGTTTGATGCCTTCGTATATTTAAAATATCTCCTCGGAAAATCAACATTTTTAACTTTGTATTCTCGTTGGCTTTTTAAAGGATGTGTCTTTTGTCTCAGTTCTCAATATATTTCTAAAATATATGCTTCCTTTTATATGAAGTGTTAAAATCTTACTCACAGCTTTTAATACATAAAAATTTAAAATTAACTTATTTATTTAAATCCTTGATACAAAAAATACAAATAAACTTACTGTTTACATTTCGCTATCTTGAAAAATGAAAAATCTACAAACACCGAAAAAAGGACTTTCTTTAAACAAATAAATATCAGTCTTATGCTGTCATCTCTCGGTAATAGATACAGATATTTATAGACAATCGCTTTATACATTTTTCATGTTGTAAAGAAGAAGAAAATTACACAAATTTATTAAAATTCGAACGCTAGGCATAAATGGGTTAAAATTCAGGCTATTAGAAGAAACAATTTTATTTGCATTTCGAATAAGAAATGTTCTTTCTATACAGTACTATCCAGCAGTGTGAATTCCTAAAACTTTAATGAATTGCTATTTATTAATCTTTATTAAATAAATATATGATATAATAAATTACTTATATTATATTCCCATTCACGTTTAAGCAACGTACATGTATAGTCTGACATTTAAATAGCATAGTGATGGATCCGTTAGATTTTTTTTTCTCTCTTTCTCCACGTGGAATTTTGGCTCGTCTAAAAGAGTAACTATCTAATTCTCAGAAAAGTTTAAAATGTGTCTTAAAAGTTTCTTATTGAGTGACTATTTTCTTTTTTCTTTCTTTCTTTCTTTTTACTTTCTTTCATTTTTTTTCTTTAAGGTCTGAAGTATTTTTAAATCTCTGAAAACTGATATGGGGCTAATGCATATATAACGTTATACATATATAACATTTTGCTAATTTTGGACCTCCTGCACCCCCTTACGATATCATACGTTATCATTCGCCGAGCCCCTCCCCACTCATGATATCGTCTAAAAATTCTTTTATTTTAAGATTATTTTTCTTTCTTTTTGCACTGATATACACTTATTATTATACATTTATTAGTTACATATTTTACGGATTCAAGATTTTAATACATAAAATAAATTTATATCAAATAACTTCCAAAAGAGTTAGTTACTATTTAAAAGCATTTCATAATAAGTTATTCTTACATAATGCATTCAAAAGTAATATTGCACTTGCCTCCTGCACGGAGAGGTTAAAAACAGAATTTATCAACAAAACAGCAGAAAATATTATTTGTCTTTCTTTACTGAAAAACGCAAATATCACTTATTACATATTATGCTCCTGATTCTTCTAACAGCGAATTATATGCACATAAAGCAGAAGAACAGGAATGCCAAACTTTGGGTATTCCAAATTTTGGAATGAAATGATTTTATAAACATTTAATGGTTTTAATAATAGCCTTATATTTTCATAAAAACATATAAAAATATCACTTATTAAATATTATGCTCCTGATTCTTCTAACAGCGAATTATATGCACATAAAGCAGAAGAAACGGAATGCCAAACTTTGGGTATTCCAAATTTTGGAATGAAATGATTTTATAAACATTTAATGGTTTTAATAATAGCTTTATATTTTCATAAAAACATATAAAAAAGGCAACAGACTATTTGAATGTAAAAAAAAAGTTACTGAAAAAAGAAAAGTTTGGTTAGATAAAAAATGATAACGATATCAAAAAGCGTACCCCCTCCCCTAGCGATATCTTCCGATATCAAGTACCAGACCCCCCCCTCCCCTCTCCCCCCTAAAGTGATAACGTTATATATGCACAGCCCCTGTTGAGCGCATTTCTACAATTAAAATAATACAAATTAAAAATATTCCTTTCTTAACTTATAAAATATATACATATATATATCATAATTTTGATATAAAACAATATCTTAAATTAGATTTAATAGCATGTATAAAGGCTTTTTCAAAAAGTTCTTGGCTGAAAGCAGAATGAAGTGCAATTTAAGAAATGTAAGTGTGGACTATAACTTAACAAAAGTAAAAATATTTGTACTATTAAATGATCCAGATTCATTTGCCGTTTATAGATAGAATTTGCTCTGAAATTTATTTAATGGTAAGAAAAGATTGAATTGTATGTCACAATCAGAATAATAAATCAGTTTAAATAATATATATTTAAAAAATAATAATAGCAATAATTAAAATAATAGTTAAAACATGTAAAGTAAAAAATAAAAATTCTAGCTCTGTTCTAGCTTAATTAGGTACACAGCCGAGTGTTTCAATCTGTTTTTTTATTTTCATATAGTGTTACTGTATATGTATATATATATATATATATATATATCTGATATTGTCATGCGGTAGCACTATCTTATTCATGATAGATTTGGATGCCACTGAGCATGTGTATAGGACTTACCAAGGTTTCGACCGAGTTTATTGCCAGCTTCATCTTCATCCGCCATCTTGTTTCAAATGGCGGCACTTGAAAATTTCAAAATCAGAAGGATATACAAAAATATTTGAAATTCAAAATATTTTTACTATTAAGTATTCAACCTTGATACATGGATTCCGAGGATTTTTTTTTCCCTTTACCTTAAAAAATCCTGAGATATAGCAGTTTGAAATTCTAGGGGATTAAATTTTTCATAATCAGGTTTTATTTAGGAGCTTTAAAAAAAGTAAGTTTATCACAAGTTTACTTTAATTGCTTTAAACACTGTTGCAACTCTCATACATACGCTTAAAACTACATAGCCATATCCGCCAGCGTCCAAATTCACGCCAAGCTTATCAAAACTTGGCGAAATATGGGAAAATTTGGCGATGAAAAATAAATTGCCATAAATGAAATCAACTTAGATATAGCTTACTAATTTAGAGAAATTCTCATTCCACATCACTATTAACGAAAACTTGGATTCAATCTTCTATAATCAGGTTCTATGCTTTTTGGCTTCGTGTGTTTGAGTAAAATTAGCGGATTTTTTCAAAAGTACAAAAGTGGAACTACTTGTTCTTCCCAGTACAGGCTAGAGGGACTTTTTCGTTATTCTTGAATATTATTTAAGGGGGTTTTGGACACAAAAATCTTGAAATTTTCGAAAAACATTTTATTGCATTTAAACAGTGTTCTCCTGTTTTTTCCCCTTAAAATGAAGGTTAAATCATGTTTATATCTTAATTAGAACAGGAAATATTAATTTTTTCGTTTTGGTTTGTTTTCAAAATCTAGCTTTCAAGCAATGGTTGTCATGGAAACGACTTCTTGTGAAAATGTGTTTTTCTACATGATGGGTTTTTTCACCATTCCTCCTATTTAAACTGTTATAAGTCAAGAACCGTTAAAGATAAATGGTTCAAACTTGGAACATGTCTTTTTCAATTGTTTTACTTTAATTTTGAATTAGAAAATTCGAAAAAAAAAATCCTTTGAAAATGTGAGTTTTTTCTTTAAAAAAAAGGTTCTTACCTTTTTAAAAAATATTTAAATTTAAAAAATTTAAAAAATAATATTTACTTTAAATATTTTAAATTTTTTATTAATATTTTTTTAAATACTGTATCAAAATTAAAACTTACATATTTCTGTTTAATTGAATGAAAAAGTTCTAAATTTTGACAAATAATATTTCGAGTTATAACGATTTTAAATTAACACACTTTTTAAAAGAAAATTTTATTTTTATATTTTTAAAGCTTTTTGAGACGTTTTGTTATATGATTTTGTTTACAAATTGTATGATTAACCATTTCAAAAAAATTCAAAATTCTAATTCAACAAATAATGTCCCGGATCTCCTTAACTCATTATTACTGATATATTCTTTCTCCAAGAATGTAAATTTTTATCCGTTCTTTGTCAAAAATAAATGTAATGAAAATGTAAAGTATATATATTTTTTTACTTTGTGCTATCTTTAAAAGAAGAAAGTACTGGATTCGTGAAAATTTTCGAATTCCGGTTTTCGACGGATTTACACGTTTTAGGGATCAGAGATCCCGAAAAATAGGTTTTTACAAAATGTTTGTCTGTGTGTGTGTCTGTATGCGACACAAATATTGTGGGCTATGTCATGAACTAATAAGCAGAATTTAATATAACTTTAGATTCAGTTAGTCTCTGATATAAATTGGTGCTGATTACTTTTCGGTGTAAATTGCCCAGCAGGTGGTCCTGCTATGCTGCATTATTCATGATTTCCACAATAGCTCTATCTCAAGAACTAAAGCACGGATTTTCAGAAAACTTCAGATTCAGTTATTCCTTGATATAATTTGCTGCTGATAACTCTTTGGTGTAAATCGCCCAATAGGTGACGCTGCTATGTTGCATTATTCATGATTATCGCAATAGCTCTATCTCAAGAAATAATGCACGGATTTTCATCAAACTTCAGATTCAGTTAGTCCCTGATATAAATTATTGTTGTTTAATTTTTATGTAAATCGCCCAACAGGTGGCTCTACTAGGCTGCATTTTTTACGATTTTCGCAATAGCTGTATCTTAAGAACTAATACATGAATTTTCATAAAATTTTAGATTCAGTTAGTCCTTTTTTTAGGTGCGTTCGTAATTATATAAATACGTAGCACCCATACTCGTCCTTCGGTTCGTCTGTCCGTCTGTTTGTCTGTCTGTCTGTCCGTCCACATATAACAGAGGAAGAAACTACCCAACATAATGGTCAAATTTTAAATATATAATTGCTGCAAAATTTTGTCGAGTCTCAAATTTCATGAAAATCGGATGTATAGCTTAATGACAGGGACAGTCAAAAAAGTTTATCGTTACATTACGGCCAATAGGGAAACATTATTTCAAGTGCATTTTAATAATCTTACAGCCTTTCGAACAGAATGAAATTGATACGCACTTATGAAGTGCACTAAAATATACATTGAGTGCAGTATGCGGTGCAAAAAATATTTATAAAACTAGTTATAGTACGAGCGCACCTCATTTGCCACGTTTGACGTGCAGTTTCCAACTTGTTATTTTTATTTTGCTCTTACGAAGATTAGTTAAACAAGATTTTAAAAATATAATCCCATGAGTTACTTTTCACCGAGGTTTCATTGTTTTATTCGTCACATGCATTCGATATAGATCTTGCTTACTGTATTTTTTTAATAATTTATATCGAATTAGTCACATATACACAGTCAGAAATTCCTATTTATTAAGTGTAACTAAACTTTGCATTATGTCTATATAGTGGGATACAATAAATAATAATGAATGCACAAACCAAAAATTTACTTTCATTTATTAATTGAAGATGTTTCTAGAATTAGTTTTAAAATTGCCCCAGTCTTAAATATTGCATATCTCAGTAGCATTATTCATTGAAAGTTCATAAATTTTATATTAGGTTATTTTAAAAAAACCTAGATTTGTTATCTGGTGCCAAAAAAATAGGTGTTATTATTTTTAAAAATTTAAAGTCTATTTCTATTTCAATATAGAGACAACCTCTACTATTTTTTAGGGTTCCGTACTTAAAAAGTAAAAACGGAACCATTATAAGATCACTCCTGTGTCTGTCCGTCTGTCTGTTTGTCTGTCTGTCTGTCACAGCCATTTTACTCGTAAACTATCGAACGTGGAAAGTTCAAATTCGGGGAAGTAATAAAGACCATTGACCCACATATTTTCATATTAATAAACATTCATAAATATATTTAGTAAAAAAGTAGAGGGGCTAATTTTGCTACTTGGAAAAAAAATCTTTTCTTTGTGTATCATGTGGGGTATCCTGTGAAAGCTTTTGTAACGCCGAACTCAAAAATACATTCCTTTTAATTTTCAGTATTATATTTTCAAAGATATTGTTGAAAATGTAGCACAAAAATATGCCCCCCCCCCATCTAATTCCGAATCTACTGAAACAAAAATTATGAAAAAATTAGAGGTAGTAGACGTTAATATAAACCTTGCCGGAAAATTATAGCGATTACCCTAGGTCGCATAGTTTTTGAGTAATTAGCATTTTTCTGTTATACACAAATTTCGATTTACGGCATTCAGAAAAATTGTTGAGCATCGCTGAATATACCTATCGTTGCAGAAGAATAAAAGCATCGTTGATAATGATTTTCGATAAAATCATCGGTAATTAGCCGAGATATTAACCCTTAAAGGTACGGTCAGTTTGGACATACACAAGGACAGGGGCGGCGTACTCTATGCCTAGTTAACAACTTTTAATGATATATATGTGTGTAATGTAATGTCCAGTAACAGTATAAAAGCAATAAACGTCAAATTGTTAAAAACATACTAATTTAAGGGGTCTCGGGACTCTAAAAAGTGGAAAAAATGAAAAAAAGACCATTTTCAACATTTAATGTCTTAAAATGTATACGATTTTAAAACACAATTTTAATTGGGATGAAAGATATAAGTATGTTCTTTTGTTTCATGTATTTAAAAAACTGCAAGATACAGAATTAGTATTTATAGGGGGCTCGAATCTGCTAGACATTTGTCGAACAAAAAATTGGCAAACCAGTTTACGCGCAGGATTACAAAATAAATATTGCAACTAGAATGAAAATTTTGGTGCTTACTTATACTTCAGATTGTAATAATTTCCCTGAACTTAAATAAATTTGTATTTAAAGCATTTTTATATTTTTTAATGCAATGTTGCATTTAGCTAATACAAAATTTTGAAAATTTCAACAGTAAAATCACCTAAAAAAATATTTTTTTGAACAATAAAATGGAAGTTTTAGGTTCAGTTTATACAGACTAACATGAAATATATGTTTTGAAAATTTCATGAAAAAATATTCATAAGTTTTTGAGGTATCCTGCGCGTTATGCCCAAAAAACGCCATTTGGAAAATAATTACTTTAAAGTTTCGAAAACGCCTCTTCAGCTATTGAGCGAGTATAATTCTAAAAGCCAAATCTTCTGTTCTAATGGGAATTTCAAGGAAATAATTATATCAAAATATTCAGAAAAGATAGGAGTTTAACATCTAAAAAAATTAAAATTTCTTAAATTTTGAAGCTTTAAGAGTCCTGCGACCAGTTAATCCTTTCCGGCACGGAGAATTTCTATTCATAAACTTGTGAAATAATGAACTGACACCAGAATTTATAAACGAATTTATTAGAAAATGCGAACTTGCTTATTTTCACGTACATGATAAAAGGAAAATTTTAATTAAATATTCTTGGTGACGTTTGTCTATTTTGGAATTAAAATTAGGTGTCCGTTTTTTAAGGGCATCGCCCTCGAAAGATTTAAATTAGAATGAATCGCATAAATACTGTGTTATTCGCAATAGTTTGCATTGATTGTATCTCGCAATACGCCTCGAGTGACTTTAAAAGCTAATTAAACACCTATCTGGAAAAACGCAGCACTGACCAAGGCGGCGTTGCAACTTTTAGACCTCAATTTGAAGCGCGCTTAGCACAATGCCAAATTTAAACTTTGAACAAAGATTTTGTTTTAGCTACACTGTAGAAATAAAGGTTACTACTACGCTGAATTTTTCATGAAATGCCAAATGGAGTTTAACTATGCACTGAATATTCTTGGTGACGTTTGTCTATTTTGGAATTAAAATTAGGTGTCCGTTTTTTAAGGGCATCGCCCTCGAAAGATTTAAATTAGAATGAATCGCATAAATACTGTGTTATTCGCGATAGTTTGCATTGATTGTATCTCGCAATACGCCTCGAGTGACTTTAAAAGTTAATTAAACACCTATCTGGAAAAACGCAGCACTGACCAAGGCGGCGTTGGAACTTTTAGACCTCAATTTGAAGCGCGCTTAGCACAATGCCAAATTTAAACTTTGAACAAAGATTTTGTTTTAGCTACACTGTAGAAATAAAGGTTACTACTACGCTGAATTTTTCATGAAATGCCAAATGGAGTTTAACTATGCACTGAATATTCTTGGTGACGTTTGTCTATTTTGGAATTAAAATTAGGTGTCCGTTTTTTAAGGGCATCGCCCTCGAAAGATTTAAATTAGAATGAATCGCATAAATACTGTGTTATTCGCGATAGTTTGCATTGATTGTATCTCGCAATACGCCTCGAGTGACTTTAAAAGTTAATTAAACACCTATCTGGAAAAACGCAGCACTGACCAAGGCGGCGTTGGAACTTTTAGACCTCAATTTGAAGCGCGCTTAGCACAATGCCAAATTTAAACTTTGAACAAAGATTTTGTTTTAGCTACACTGTAGAAATAAAGGTTACTACAACGCTGAATTTTTCATGAAATGCCAAATGGAGTTTAACTATGCACTGATTTTATTGTCAGTACCGAATTAAGTTCATCATAAACAGATTAGGATAATATTTAAAAAAAAAGTTGTACGAATAGCTATATTTGATATTATTTAGGTTCCATATCTTTTTGAACTTTCATGGTATACCCATTTACACTTTTCCAATATATACAGTTATACCCAACCCTACGTTGTATAGTTTTTTGCAAAGTCTTAGTATTCTTTTAGCAACTTTTTTTTTTTTTATATAATGCAATTACAAATTCCTATATTTATTCTACGGAACCGTCTGTGCGCGAGTAATGCTCGCACTTGACCGTTTATTTATTACTTAGACTTAAAGAAGACACAATTATTTATTGAATGTTATTTATTGTTTTATATGTTACAATTTGGTAATTTTCTTTTCCTTTCGGCTGCACAATGTATGTATTATCTTCAACTTAAATAGGCGTCACCTTTAAACATTTTACTGGAAATAACAGCGGAAAATCAAAGTTATTTTATAACATTCATTTAAAATTCAAAGATATTATGCACCGTTATTCTCACCATAACCTCGACATCATTTTTTATATTTTATTCGGTATTTTTTCTTTTTTAAAACACTGATAACAATAACGTTTTAGTGTTAAGGTAGAAAGAAAGAAAAGAAGTAACAAACAAAATTAAAACTTTAAAATTGGCATCCAAAACTGATTCATTCATAATCATTCCAAGAATTTACATAATCTTACTCTCTATTCTTTTTTCAACAGCGATTCATTTGCAAACCGTCACAAACTTTCTTGAAATGCTGCCAAGGTGACAAAGCAAATATTTTTAAATGACAACAACCGGAAGATCACGGTGAAGAAGAAATAGAAAAAACGGATTTCCAGCAGAAGACTGCGTGGTACCTGGCAGGGATCGCGAATAACTCCTCTAAGCTACTAATGATGATGATTTAATGAAATAAAACAACTAAAACATCAAGTTCCAAAGAGGTTTTGTATGTGTTAATTAAAGAAAGTTAAACTTTTTCGCCATTTTTTTTTTCTGTTGCTGTTCTTAAACAAAAGACGCTTTCATCGAGTATAAAAGGTTTGGAATGGATCCTTCATTAAAATATTTTTCAGATGCAACCATTTTAATTGATTTTTGGTTAAAACTGACCAAGATCATCGAAAGGGAAAAAAAGACACTGTAGATCATTTACAAATGTATCAGACTAAGGATGTGCAGGATTATTGAAATCAACAGAAAAAAATAATTTAAATAGAATGATCTAATGTATTTTTATGACAAAATAACATATAAAATAAGAAATAAAATGACCAAATACAATTACGCAAAGTATCGTAAATTGATGATTTAGTAATAAAATAAAACAACCAAAATATCAAATTCCAAACAGGTTTTGTATGTGTTAATTAAAGAAAGTTAAACTTTTGCCCTTTTTTCTGTTGTTGTTCTTAAACAAAAGGGGCTTTCATTCAGTATAAGGTTTGGAATGGATTCTTCATTGCTACATTTTTCAGATGCAACCCTTTTAATTGATTTTTGGTCAAAACTGACTACGAGAATAGAATGGGAAAAAAAAGACACAATAGAGCAGTTACAACTGCGGTGTATATCAGACTAAGGATGTGCCGAATTACTAAAATCAACAAATAAAAAGAATTTAAATAGAATGGACTGTGACAAAATAACATATAAAATAAAATAATAAAGTGACCAACTACAATTACGCAATGTAGCGTAAATTGGTGATTTTGTGAAATAAAACAACTAAAACATGAAGTTCCAAAGAGGTTTTGTATGTGTTAATTAAAGAAATAAACTTTTTTGTCATTTTTTTTTCTGTTGCTGTTCTTAAACAAAAGACGCTTTCATCCAGTATAAGGTTTGAAATGGATTCGTCATTAAAACATTTTTCCGATGCAAAAACTTTAATTGACTTTTGGTCTACTGACTAAAACTGACTTTGGTCTGGTCTACTGACTATTAACTGACTAAGAGAATCAAAAGGAAAAAAAGATCATTTACAAATGCTGTATATATCAGACTAAGTATGTGCAGGACTATTGAAATCAACAGAAAAAAAAGAATTTAAATAGAATGAACTAATGTATTTTTGTGACAAAGAAACACATAAATTAAGAAAATAAAATGATCAAATACAGTTACGCAAATTATCGTAAATTGATGATTTAGAAATAAAATAAAACAACCAAAACTTCAAATTCCGAAGAGGTTTTGTATGTGTTAATTAAATAAAGTTAAAATTTTTCGCCATTTTTTTTCTGTTGTTGTTGTTAACCAAAAAGCTCTTTCATTGAGTATGAGGTTTGGGATGGATTCTTCATTAAAACATTTTTCAAATGCAACCCTTTTAATTGATTTTTGGTCAAAACTCACTACGAGAATCGAATGGGGGAAAAAAGACACAATAGACCAGTTACAATGGCGGTGTATATCAGTATAAGGATGTGCCGAATTACTACAATCGACGGAAAAAAAGAATTTAAATAGCATGGACTATTGTATATTTGTGCCAAAATAACTATATAAAATAAGAAAATAAAGTGACCAAATACAATTACGCAATGTATCGTAAATTGATGATTTAGAAATAAAATAAAACAACCAAAACTTCAAATTCCAAAGAGGTTTTGTATGTGTTAATTAAATAAAGTTAAAATTTTCGCCATTTTTTTTTTCTGTTGCTGTTGTTAACCAAAAAGCTCTTTCATTGAGTATGAGGTTTGGGATGGATTCTTCATTAAAACATTTTTCAAATGCAACCCTTTTAATTGATTTTTGGTCAAAACTCACTACGAGAATCGAATGGGAGAAAAAAGACACAATAGACCAGTTACAATGGCGGTGTATATCAGTATAAGGATGTGCCGAAATACTACAATCGACGGAAAAAAAGAATTTAAATAGCATGGACTATTGTATATTTGTGCAAAATAACTATATAAAATAAGAAAATAAAGTGACCAAATACAATTACGCAATATATCGTAAATTGATGATTTAGTGAAATAAAACAACCAAAACATCAAGTTCCAAAGAAGGTTTGCATGTGGTAATTAAAGAAACTTAAACTTTTTCGCCATTTTTTTTTTCTGTTGCTTTCTTAAGCAGAAGACGCTTTCACCGAATGCAATGGATTCTTCTTTAAAACATTTTTCCGACGCAAAAATTTTAATTGACTTTTGACCTACTGACTAAAACTGACTTTGGTCTACTGACTATTGACTGACCATAGACTGAATCGAAAGGAAAAAAAGACACCATAGACCAGTTACAAATGAGGTATATGTCAGTCTAAGGATGTGCCGAATTACTGAAATCAACAGGAAAGAAAGAATTTAAATAGAATGAACTAATGTATTTTTGTGACAAAATAACATATAGAATGAGAAAATAAATTGAGCAAATATAATTACACTATGTATTGTAAGTTTATAATTTAGTGAAATAAAATAAACAAAACATCAAGTCCCGAAGAGGTTTTGTTGTGTATTAAAGAAAGTTACAGTTTTTCGCCATTTTTTTTTCTGTTGCTCTTCTCAAACAAACAACGCTTTCATCGAGTATGAGGTTTGGGATGGATTCTTCATTAAAACATTTTTCAGATACAACTCTTTTAATTGATTTTTGGTCAAAACTGACTAAGAGAATCAAAAGGCAAAACAAACACCATAGACAAGTTACAAATGTGATATATCAGACTAAGAATGTGCCGAATTATTGAAATCAACAGGAAAAAAGAATTTAAATAAAATGAACTAATGTATTTTGTGACAAAATAACATATAAAATAAAGAAATAAAGTGACCAACTACAATTACGCAATGTATCGTGAATTGATGATTTAATGAGATAAAACAACCAAAACATCAAATTCCAAATGGATTTTGTATGTGTTAATTAAAGAAAGTTAAACTTTTCGCCATTTTTTTTCCCTGTTGTTGTATTTAAACAAAAGATGCTTTCATCAAGTATAAGGTTTGGAGTGGATTCGTCATTAAAAATTTTTCAGATGGGAAAAAAAAAAAAATTGATTTTTCGTCTACTGACTAAAACTGACTTTGGTCTACTGACTATTGACTGACTAAGAGAATCGAAAGGAAAAAATGACACTATAGACCAGTTACAAATGCGGTATCAGATTAAGGATGTGCCGAATTACTGAAATCAACAGAAAAAAAGAATTTAAATAGAATGAACTGATGCATTTTTGTGGCAAAATAACATATAAAATAAAGAAATAAATTGAACAAATAAAATTACGCAATGTTTTGTAAATCGGTGATTTAGTGAAATAAAACAACCAAAACATCAAGTTCCAAATAGGTTTTGTATTTTTTTAATTAAAGAAAGTTAAACTTTTTCGCCCTATTTTTTCTGTTGCTGTTGTTAAACAAAAAGCGCTTTCATCGAGTATGAGGTTTGGTATGGATACTTCAATGAAACATTTTTTAGTTGCAAGTATTTAAATTCATTTTTGGTCAAAACTTACTAAGAAAATCGAAAGGGAAGAAAGACACCATAGACCATTTACAAATGTGGTATATATCAGACTAAGGATGAGTCGAATTACAGAAATCAACAGAAAATAAAAGAATTTAAAAAGAATGAACTACTGTGCTTTTGTCACAAAATAACATATAAAGTAAGAAAATAAAGTGACCAAATACAATTACGCAATGTATCGTCAATTCCACATTCATTTCTAAGAATTTTAGAAAGTCTTTAAAGCAAAAGATAAAGAGATTTCTAGTAAAACATTGCGACATTCTCGGATAACTCTTCCTAATTACTAATGATAAAGCTTTAATAAAATTAAACAAGGAAAACTTAAGGTTCCAGGGAGATTTTGTAATCATTAATTAAGGACATTTAAGCTTTATTGTCAGTTTTTCAGTTCTTATTTTCAAAGAAACAATCTTTTAGCTGATTGTAAGTCTAAAGTTAATGCTCGTTATCAGCCAGAACGCGCATTCCCCTCTCTAATGCTAAACCTTTGGGCTTGGAGCATTCGTATTTTTCAAAACTCTCCTCGTAAAAGTAAAACCTTCTATTTTCTGTATGCTCTTCTTGGAGAACGTTTCTTTCTATTCTATTTGACAAAATGTTTCTAAAATATATATTTAATTTTAGATTTTAAGTGTTAAGATATAAGTGAAGCAGGCGAGTTGTATACAAGATTTTAACACCTTAAATAAAGCTAACAATGTACTTTTAAAAAGTATTTTCTCCAATAAAAAAGAAGAAAAATCATTATCCAAGAAAAGCATACAGAAAATAGAAGAAATTTTTTTTTTAATTTTCCGAGGAAAAATTTTAAAAATGCGGATGCGTTCCAAGTCCATAGGTTCTAAACCTATGGACTTGGAACGCATCCATATTTTTAGATCCGCATCCATACTGTGAAAAAAAAACGGACTAAAAAACGGAAATACTACTGGCAATCTAGACGCCAGTACTATTTCCGTTTTTTTACTGGAATTTTTACCCATAAATTACAGAAAATTTTCCGTTTTTCTTATTAAAAACGGAATTTTTTCTGTAATTTATGGGTAAAAATTTCCGTAAAAAAACGGAAATAGTACTGGCGTCTACATTGACAGTAGTATTTCCGTTTTTTAGTCCGTTTTTTTTTTTTTTTTTACAGTGATAGCATTAGAGAGGGGAATTTACAGCCTGGCTGATGAAGAGCCTTAAGTTACAATTTCGTTAACCTCATAGTGATGACCGTCCTTTCTAGAAGTTTCATTTTTTTTTCTTGTCGGTAATTCAAAGTAGAAATTTTCGCCTTATTTAATCGCAGAAATTCTGTGATTAAACAAGGCAAAAATTACCATTCAAATTTACTGGTAGAGATAATCAAGGATTCCGAGCACTTTGTTCTATACGTGGCGCTCGCCGTGAAGGGGTTAATAAAATCTTGAGGTAAAGTAGGATTTGATAGTGGCAAAAATTAGGTCTTACATAGGGTCCTTCACAAAAATTCTTAAGGGTAAAGAAAAAACTCTTTTACAAAATTCCTCTTAATATAATAAGCGCCTCCATGAGATTTCATTCTTTTTGTCAAGTTTTGAAATGTGTAATTAATAATAATTAAAAAAAAAGCGATGCTTGTCGTGTAGTGGTTAATAAAATCTTGAGCTGAAGTAAAAGATTTGATCTTGTCAAAAATTAGGTCCTACTTAGGGTCCTTCACAAAATTTCTTAAGGGGGATAAAAAGACTCTTTTACAAAATTCATCTTAATAAAATAGGCGTCTCCATAAGATTTCATTCGTTTGTGCAGTTTTGAAATGCATAATTAATAATAATAATAATAATATATATATTTTTTTTAAAGCGACGTTTGTCGTGTAGTGGTTAATAAAATCTTGAGTTGAAGCATACGATTTGATCCTGTCAAAAGTTAGGTCCTACTTGGGTCCTTCACAAAATTTCTTAAAGGGGGGTGGGGAGACTCTTTTACAGAATTCCTCTTAGTAAAATTATAATCCTCTCCATAAAATTACATTCTTTTTTGTCGAGTTTTAAAATGTGTAATTAACAAAAAAAAAAAAAAAGATCACCAGAAAGAAAAATTTTAGAAGGATGACTTTAAAAAGATATTTATTAATTAATGAATTATTTGGTTCGAGTTTAAGTAACCACAATTGACTTTTCGAGTCAAAATTATATTTTTTAATAAAATATAATAAATTTCACGAAAATATCTCCCCCCTCGTAAAATGGGACTTACGAGAAAAATCCTACATAGACCCCTGGTTTGAGTTATTTAACAAAGATTTTACTCAAAATTGTTCAAGAGATTCGAAAAAAACAATTGCATATGCATAGTACGTCATGAGCGTGCGTGGGATTTTTGGTAAAAGAGGCAAAGGTATTACAAGTTATATCTTACTATTTCCAAAGATTTAGGGGGAGGCGCGACCCCCGCCTCCAATCCTCTTCTGAGTATTACTATATAGTCCGTTAAACGAAATGGCGATTTAATCAGAAAATTTTAATAAAAGTCCAATGTATCCAAAACATCTGAATTAGATAGTGAAGCAAAATTTCAGTTTCCAGATAGGTATCATACAAACAAATTAATCTTTTACAAGCCGAATTCAGATTCAGTGGCATTTTTAATTTAATTTATTTTTTAAATTACCATTATTATTGTTATTTGCATACATCGTCTTCTTTTGCTTTAGTTTAGAGTCGGGTCTGGAGACGTCGGATCGGGTAACCGAATTTCGCCAGAAACCGACCCGATGCGTGGTTCCGGTCCGGTTGGGTTGATGCTCAAAAAATTGCTTTTCTCCACTCAACAATGAAACTTTATGACACATTTAGGGGGAAAATTTTTTTATCAAACTGTATTTCCTATTTTTTTTTTCATCTTTCGATAAATTAGTTATTTCTTGAGTTATAAACTACTATTGTTTCGCGACGAAGTTTTTCTTTTCCTTTTCTGTGCTGTCCGTCCAGAAAACGGATTCAAAACGCAACTATGACAGCATTTTCTGAAAGATCTTCTACCTTTAACGAAAAAGGAAAAATCAGTTCCATTACATAGTTTTCTAATACAAGCACCTGCCAATTTCACGTGTTTTCGGGCAAAAAAGCACCTAGAAATCAGCCAGAAAAGTAGCTAGTTTGGAATTGAAAACAGCCTTAAAGAATTAAAAGTCCTTCCGGCCAGTGCCTGGAGGAAGAGGTAGCTTTCATATTCCTTATTTTAAAAAAGCCAACTTATATCATTCAAACACACGAAGCTCAATTTAGTGGAAACCGAATATAGGAGATTCAATACTAATTTTTATCAATATAATGAATGAGAATTTCGCGAAATTAGTCAGCTTTAGCCAAGCTGCTTTTCTTTAAAGTAACTTATATTTGGCTGCCAAATTCGGCGATTTATTAAAGTGCCTGCCATTTTAAGACAACACGGTGGATGAGGCTAACCAGTGAACTTGGTCGAGACCTTAGTAATTGCTGTGCACATGCTCACTCACATCGGAATCGGTTGATATATACGAGAGCTGTCGCATGCAAAAAATCAGATTTTTCAAAATGTCACCCACAATAGAAATTGAAACTGCTATATCTGAGCCATTTTTTAAGGTAAAGACAAACAAAAAATGCTCCTGAATCCTTATATCAAGGTCAAATACTTAAGAAAGAAACCTTTTTCAATTTCTAATTTTTTTGCACCTCACTTTAAATATATATATATACTTTAATTTAATGGCCGCCATTTTGAAACAAAATGGCAGATGAATCTGGCCAGCGAACTTGGTCGAGGTATTGATGTATACTATCCACATGCCTTCTTATATCGAAATAGGCGAATACGTGTGTTATCGCGTGACAAATACAAGATCGTTTTAAAATGTTAGCCATGCTAGAAATTCAAAGTGCTATAATTCAACCATTTTTTAAGATATAAACAAAAGAAAAAATTTTCAGAAACAAAAACTGCTCCGGAATCTTTGTATCAAAGCCAAATACATAAAAAAAATCTTTTTCATTTTCCAATTTTTTCATACCTCATTTTAAATTTAAATTTAATTTTTTTTTTTTAAATAGCAACCCTTTTGAAACAAGATGGCAAATGAAGCTGGCCAACGAACTCGGTCCAGACATTGGTATGTACTATGTACAGACCAAGTAACGTCCAAATCGGTTCATAAATACGCCTGTTATCGCGTGACAAAAATCAGGACGTTTCAAAATGTCAGCACGCTAGAAATTCAAAATGCTATAACTCAGCCATTTCTTAAGATATAGACGAAACAAAAACTGCTCCCGAATCTTTTTATCAAGGTCAAACACATAA
Source organism: Maratus speciosus (assembly GCA_963932465.1). Classification (NCBI taxonomy): domain Eukaryota; kingdom Metazoa; phylum Arthropoda; class Arachnida; order Araneae; family Salticidae; genus Maratus; species Maratus speciosus. The sequence continues at coordinate 298,666,982 of OZ010797.1, forward strand.
GAAAAAAATATTTTTTCAATTTTCAATTTTTTGGTACCGCATTTCAAATTTAATTTTTTCTTAAAAATTTAAATGGCCGCCATTTTTAAAGAAGATGGCGGATGAAGCTGGCCAACGAACCCGGTCGAGACATTTGTATGTACTATGTATATACGAAGTTACATCCAAATCGGTTCATAAATACGCCTTTTATCGCGTGACAAAATTCAGGACGTCTCAAAATGTCAGCCATGCTAGAAATATAAAATGCTGCAACTCAGCCATTTTTTAAGATATAGACGAAACAAAAACTGCTCCGAAATCTTTGTATAAAGGTCAAATACATAAGAAAAAAATATTTTTCATTTTCAATTTTTTGTTACCACATTTCAAATTTTAAATTTTTTTAAAAAATTTCAATGGCCGCCATTTTGAAACAAAATGGCGGATGAAGCTGGCCAACGAACTCGGTCGAGACATTGGTATGTACTATGTACACCCGGAATTACATCGAAATCGGTTCATAAATACGCCTTTTATCGCGTGACAAAATTCAGGACGTTTCAAAATGTCAGCCACGCTAGAAATTCAAAATGCTATAACTCAGCCATTTTTTAAGATATAGTCGAAACAAAAACTGCTCCGTAATCTTTGTATAAAGATCAAATACATAAGAAAAAAATATTTTTCCATTTTTAAATTTTGGTACCTTATTTCAAATTTTAAATTTTTTTAAAAATTTTAAATGGCCGCCATTTTGAAACAAAACGGCGGATGAAGCTGGCCAACGAACTCGGTCGAGACATTGGTAAGTACTATGTACACACCGAATTACATCGAAATCGGTTCATAATTACGAGAGTTACAGTGTGACATAGGTCAGATATATATATATATATATATATATCAATTTTGAACGGAGGGTGGTTTCGGGTCTGGGGGTCATGATCGATGAAAATATACCAAAATTTTTTGAAATCGCTTTCCTCCGAACGGCTGCAATAGGTACCTTTTTGTAATGAAAGCTACCTAAAAAGAAGAAAACGCATGCACAATTAGGGGTTATCCATTAATTAGTCACACAAATTTTGAAGGGTTTTTTGCCCCTTTTCTCTCTTGTGTCGCATTTGATCACATTCTAGTATCCTCCCGCCCACTTTCCGGTTGTGACATCATATTTGTTGCAACTTTTAATTTAGATTTAATGTTATGTAAAAAAATGTTATATACAGTAGAACCTCTTTTATCAGAAACTCTTTTAACCGAAACTCTCGGGTAACCGAAATCAATTTTTAAAGCTTTTTTTCTTATCTACTATCACATTCCTTGTGTGCACATCCATTTTGAAAAACATTTTTTTTTTAAACTATCATATTCCTTGTGTGCAAATGTTTCTTTCCGAGCTACGAATACATATAAATATTTTCGATCCCCTTTCTTAGAGTTCCTTTGAATTTAACTTGAGCTCCCGTAAGCTGAGGAGCAAAACGAAGGAAACTAACAAATTAGAAATTCTGAAGCTTTTGAATATTTTTCAAAAGTTGTGGCACGTCTGGAGCAGCAGAAAGACGGATATACTGGTAAACTAATAATATTAGAAAACTCAATGATAGGTTTCAAAGCAAAAGCAATCGAAACTGCGACAAACAAAACATTTTTTCAAACTCTTGTGATATATGTAAAAGCTACTTAATTTCAAAATTAAAATTCAGGTAATTTATTCTTGTTTCTACTTTGCTATTGCTTTATTTTTATTAAGCACTTGTTACCATAATAAGAAATATTGCATATATTTCTCCTTAATCTTAAAATGGAAGCATTCTCGATTACCCGAAAATTTCAATTTTCCGAAAAAGGGTCGGTCCAATTACTTCGTATAATCGAGGTTTTACTGTACTATGTTTTATCAATTGAGGGGTTCACAACCATAGTAGGCCAAGTCCATTTTGAAAAAAGGCCCCACCAGTGGCCGAGAGGTTCTGCTCTCGAAGCTGGTAGACGGGAAGTGCTGGGTTCGATCCCAATCGCGCCCGTCGGCCTAATCGTTCGGAGTTTTCGTGGTTTTCTTCGAGCCGTGGATCTTCCATGCGTTAATACGGATTAGGTTCCCTTAGAAAGACCCCCACGGAGGGCACTCCCCCCGGGCCTATATCCCTCGTGTAGATAATTGGCCGTCAAAAATCAACCCAACCCAACCCATTTTGAAAAAAAAATGAGATAGTCCATTTGGAAGGCGCATAAACATGTTTTATCCACTCACACAGTAAAACAAGTCTGTAAACAGATGACATATATGAGAAAGTATGTGAAAACAGACTTGGTTCACCATGAGAGGGGGTAATAGATTTTATG